>OZ012741.1:445327577-445409139 GCA_963859935.3 Lathyrus sativus | reverse complement strand
AATAATAAGAAAATTGGTTATTATTCATGATAAAATATTAAAGATATATAAGGAAGAAAAACTTGAACAATCACCCAAAATCTGACTATGAAAAGATCAGGCTAATCAATTAACCACCCATTTTTTTTCTTTTATTCGCATATTATATTTATAAGCTTAATTAAATTTAAAACAATCTATTTTAAAATTTTAAAGAGCTTAATTTGTAATATGTTTAGGCAGCTAAATATTATAATATTTGGCAAAAAAAAATTTAAATAAAACTTTAAAACTTATATTGCTAATCATCCTCTTTATAATCTTTTGCTAAGAAAACACAAGATAAAGTGTTACACCATTATCAAAACATGTTCTTATTTTAATATATCAAATATCAATTCAAAATTGTTAATGCTTTTGATATTATTAATCACCAAATGAATATTACAAATGTATGATATTATTTATTGTTTCCAAGTTCGTTATTGTATTACAAAAATTAAAATAAGAAATGACTTAGAGTACTATTTATTTTTACAGTAATTTCTTATTCTCTTTTTGAAGAGTACACAAGTTAGTTAACTATAAATTAGCAAATATTGTTATTAATCTTATTTTGCGTAATGTTATGTTTCCTTTTTATTTTTCTGAAGCAAGATTTTGAGGTTGATTCATTCCTTTGCAAAATATTGTTAACCTTCTAAATAATTCCATACACATTAATATGACTATAGTTTTAAATATTATTATTATGTTCAGGTGATGATTATAAAATATGAGTGTGTAGGAATGATGTGTTAAGAAATAATGATAATATGTTTGTTTAACTTTTGATGTATGCTTGTTTTGAATAACTTTTGTGATTTAAGTGCTTGGTATGCTTTCTCTGCTACTATATTAGTATTATGTTTGTAAACTAATATTTATCTTCTTTAAAGGAAGATGGAGAAACCGAGGAGGAGGCAAGATTAAAAAGTTGATGATGTAAAAGCAGTAGGGAAGAAGCATGAGTTAATTATTAGGTTCAAAGATTGAAAAATGAGAGTAGGTTCAGGAAGACCTACAATAATCAGAAAATTGGTTATTATTCATGATAAAACATTAAAGATATATAAGGAAGAAAAACTTGAACAATCACCCAAAATCTGACTATGAAAAGATGGAGCTATTCAATTAACCACCCATTTTTTTCTTTTATTTGCATATTATATTTATAAGCTTAATTAACTTTAAAACAACCTATTTTAAAATTTTAAAGAGCTTAATTTGTAATATGTTTAGGCAGCTAAATATTATAATATTTGACAACAAAAAAATTTAAATAAAACTTTAAAACTTATATTTCTAATCATCCTCTTTATAATATTTTGCTTAGAAACCACAAGATAAGTTGTTACACCATTATCAAACGCACATTCTTTTTTTAATATATCAAATATCAAATCAAAATTTTGAATTCTTTTGATATTATTAATCGCAAAATGAATATCACAAATGTATGACAAATGTATGATATTATTTATTGTTTTCAAGTTCATTATTGTATTACAAAAAATAAAATAAGAAATCCCTTAGAGTACTATTTTTTTTACAGTAATTTCTTATTCTCTTTTGGTAGAGTACACAAGTTAGTTAACTATAAATTAGCAAATATTGTTATTAATCTTATTTTACTTAATGTTATGTTTCCATTTTATTTTTCTAAAGCATGATTTTGAGGTTGATTTATTCCTTTGCAAAATATTGTTAACCTTATAAATAATTCCATACACATTATATAGAGTGCAATATGACTATAGTTTTAAATATTATTATTATGTGCAGGTGATGATTATAAAATATGAGTGTGTAGGAATGATGTGTTAAGAAATAATGATAATATGTTTGTTTAACTTTTGATGTATGCTTGTTTTGAATAACTTTTGTGATTTAAGTGCTTCATATGCTTTCTCTGCTACTATATTAGTATTACGTTTCTAAACTAATGTTTATCTTCTTTAAAAGAAATGGAGAAACCGAGGAGGAGGCAAGATTAAAAAGTTGATGATGTAAAAGCAGTAGGGAAGAAGAATGAGTTAATTATTAGGTTCAAAGATTGAAAAATGAGAGTAGGTTCAGGAAGACCTAGAATAATAAGAAAATTGGTTATTATTCATGATAAAATATTAAAGATATATAAGGAAGAAAAACTTGAACAATCACCCAAAATCTGACTATGGAAAGATCAGGCTAATCAATTAACCACCCATTTTTTTCTTTTATTTGCATATTATATTTATAAGCTTAATTAAATTTAAAACAATCTATTTTAAAATTTTAAATAGCTTAATTTATAATATGTTTAGGCAGCTAAATATTATAATATTTGGCAAAAAAAAATTTAAATAAAACTTTAAAACTTATATTGCTAATCATCCTCTTTATAATCTTTTGCTAAGAAAACACAAGATAAAGTGTTACACCATTATCAAAACATGTTCTTATTTTAATATATCAAATATCAATTCAAAATTGTTAATGCTTTTGATATTATTAATAACCAAATGAATATTACAAATGTATGATATTATTTATTGTTTCCAAGTTCGTTATTGTATTACAAAAATTAAAATAACGAATGACTTAGAGTACTATTTATTTTTACAGTAATTTCTTATTCTCTTTTTGAAGAGTACACAAGTTAGTTAACTATAAATTAGCAAATATTGTTATTAATCTTATTTTGCATAATGTTATGTTTCCTTTTTATTTTTCTGAAGCAAGATTTTGAGGTTGATTCATTCCTTTGCAAAATATTGTTAACCTTCTAAATAATTCCAAACACATTATATAGAGTGCAATATGACTATAGTTTCAAATATTAATGTTATGTGCAGGTGATGATTATAAAATATGAGTGTGTAGGAATGATGTGTTTAGAAATAATGATAATATGTTCGTTTAACTTTTGATGTATGCTTGTTTTGAATAACATTTGTGATTTAAGTAGTTGATATGCTTTCTCTGCTACTATATTAGTATTATGTTTGTAAACTAATGTTTATCTTCTTTAAAGGAAGATGGAGAAATCGAGGAGGAGACAAGATTAAAAAGTTGATGATGTAAAAGCAGTAGGGAAGAAGCATGAGTTAATTATTAGGTTCAAAGATTGAAAAATGAGAGTAGGTTCAGGAAGACCTAGAATAATCAGAAAATTGGTTATTATTCCTAATAAAACATTAAAGATATATAAGGAAGAAAAACTTGAACAATCACCCAAAATCTGACTATGAAAAGATGGAGCTAATCAATTAACGACCCTTTTTTCTTCTTTTATTTGCATATTATATTTATAAGCTTAATTAACTTTAAAACAACCTATTTTAAAATTTTAAAGAGCTTAATTTGTAATATGTTTAGGCAGCTAAATATTATAATATTTGACAAATAAAAATTTAAATAAAACTTTAAAACTTATATTGCTAATCATCCTCTTTATAATCTTTTGCTAAGAAAACACAAGATAAAGTGTTACACCATTATCAAAACATGTTCTTATTTTAATATATCAAATATCAATTCAAAATTGTTAATGCTTTTGATATTATTAATCACCAAATGAATATTACAAATGTATGATATTATTTATTGTTTCCAAGTTCGTTATTGTATTACAAAAATTAAAATAACAAATGACTTAGAGTACTATTTATTTTTACAGTAATTTCTTATTCTCTTTTTGAAGAGTACACAAGTTAGTTAACTATAAATTAGCAAATATTGTTATTAATCTTATTTTACGTAATGTTATGTTTCCTTTTTATTTTTCTGAAGCAAGATTTTGAGGTTGATTCATTCCTTTGCAAAATATTGTTAACCTTCTAAATAATTCCAAACACATTATATAGAGTGCAATATGACTATAGTTTTAAATATTATTATTATGTGCAGGTGATGATTATAAAATATGAGTGTGTAGGAATGATGTGTTAAGAAATAATGATAATATGTTTGTTTAACTTTTGATGTATGCTTGTTTTGAATAACTTTTGTGATTTAAGTGCTTCATATGCTTTCTCTGCTACTATATTAGTATTACATTTCTAAACTAATGTTTATCTTCTTTAAAAGAAATGGAGAAACCGAGGAGGAGGCTAGATTAAAAAGTTGATGATGTAAAAGCAGTAGGGAAGAAGCATGAGTTAATTATTAGGTTCAAAGATTGAAAAATGAGAGTAGGTTCAGGAAGACCTAGAATAATAAGAAAATTGGTTATTATTCATGATAAAATATTAAAGATATATAAGGAAGAAAAACTTGAACAATCACCCAAAATCTGACTATGAAAAGATCAGGCTAATCAATTAACCACCCATTTTTTTTCTTTTATTCGCATATTATATTTATAAGCTTAATTAAATTTAAAACAATCTATTTTAAAATTTTAAAGAGCTTAATTTGTAATATGTTTAGGCAGCTAAATATTATAATATTTGGCAAAAAAAAATTTAAATAAAACTTTAAAACTTATATTGCTAATCATCCTCTTTATAATCTTTTGCTAAGAAAACACAAGATAAAGTGTTACACCATTATCAAAACATGTTCTTATTTTAATATATCAAATATCAATTCAAAATTGTTAATGCTTTTGATATTATTAATCACCAAATGAATATTACAAATGTATGATATTATTTATTGTTTCCAAGTTCGTTATTGTATTACAAAAATTAAAATAAGAAATGACTTAGAGTACTATTTATTTTTACAGTAATTTCTTATTCTCTTTTTGAAGAGTACACAAGTTAGTTAACTATAAATTAGCAAATATTGTTATTAATCTTATTTTGCGTAATGTTATGTTTCCTTTTTATTTTTCTGAAGCAAGATTTTGAGGTTGATTCATTCCTTTGCAAAATATTGTTAACCTTCTAAATAATTCCATACACATTAATATGACTATAGTTTTAAATATTATTATTATGTTCAGGTGATGATTATAAAATATGAGTGTGTAGGAATGATGTGTTAAGAAATAATGATAATATGTTTGTTTAACTTTTGATGTATGCTTGTTTTGAATAACTTTTGTGATTTAAGTGCTTGGTATGCTTTCTCTGCTACTATATTAGTATTATGTTTGTAAACTAATATTTATCTTCTTTAAAGGAAGATGGAGAAACCGAGGAGGAGGCAAGATTAAAAAGTTGATGATGTAAAAGCAGTAGGGAAGAAGCATGAGTTAATTATTAGGTTCAAAGATTGAAAAATGAGAGTAGGTTCAGGAAGACCTACAATAATCAGAAAATTGGTTATTATTCATGATAAAACATTAAAGATATATAAGGAAGAAAAACTTGAACAATCACCCAAAATCTGACTATGAAAAGATGGAGCTATTCAATTAACCACCCATTTTTTTCTTTTATTTGCATATTATATTTATAAGCTTAATTAACTTTAAAACAACCTATTTTAAAATTTTAAAGAGCTTAATTTGTAATATGTTTAGGCAGCTAAATATTATAATATTTGACAACAAAAAAATTTAAATAAAACTTTAAAACTTATATTTCTAATCATCCTCTTTATAATATTTTGCTTAGAAACCACAAGATAAGTTGTTACACCATTATCAAACGCACATTCTTTTTTTAATATATCAAATATCAAATCAAAATTTTGAATTCTTTTGATATTATTAATCGCAAAATGAATATCACAAATGTATGACAAATGTATGATATTATTTATTGTTTTCAAGTTCATTATTGTATTACAAAAAATAAAATAAGAAATCCCTTAGAGTACTATTTTTTTTACAGTAATTTCTTATTCTCTTTTGGTAGAGTACACAAGTTAGTTAACTATAAATTAGCAAATATTGTTATTAATCTTATTTTACTTAATGTTATGTTTCCATTTTATTTTTCTAAAGCATGATTTTGAGGTTGATTTATTCCTTTGCAAAATATTGTTAACCTTATAAATAATTCCATACACATTATATAGAGTGCAATATGACTATAGTTTTAAATATTATTATTATGTGCAGGTGATGATTATAAAATATGAGTGTGTAGGAATGATGTGTTAAGAAATAATGATAATATGTTTGTTTAACTTTTGATGTATGCTTGTTTTGAATAACTTTTGTGATTTAAGTGCTTCATATGCTTTCTCTGCTACTATATTAGTATTACGTTTCTAAACTAATGTTTATCTTCTTTAAAAGAAATGGAGAAACCGAGGAGGAGGCAAGATTAAAAAGTTGATGATGTAAAAGCAGTAGGGAAGAAGAATGAGTTAATTATTAGGTTCAAAGATTGAAAAATGAGAGTAGGTTCAGGAAGACCTAGAATAATAAGAAAATTGGTTATTATTCATGATAAAATATTAAAGATATATAAGGAAGAAAAACTTGAACAATCACCCAAAATCTGACTATGGAAAGATCAGGCTAATCAATTAACCACCCATTTTTTTCTTTTATTTGCATATTATATTTATAAGCTTAATTAAATTTAAAACAATCTATTTTAAAATTTTAAATAGCTTAATTTATAATATGTTTAGGCAGCTAAATATTATAATATTTGGCAAAAAAAAATTTAAATAAAACTTTAAAACTTATATTGCTAATCATCCTCTTTATAATCTTTTGCTAAGAAAACACAAGATAAAGTGTTACACCATTATCAAAACATGTTCTTATTTTAATATATCAAATATCAATTCAAAATTGTTAATGCTTTTGATATTATTAATCACCAAATGAATATTACAAATGTATGATATTATTTATTGTTTCCAAGTTCGTTATTGTATTACAAAAATTAAAATAACGAATGACTTAGAGTACTATTTATTTTTACAGTAATTTCTTATTCTCTTTTTGAAGAGTACACAAGTTAGTTAACTATAAATTAGCAAATATTGTTATTAATCTTATTTTGCATAATGTTATGTTTCCTTTTTATTTTTCTGAAGCAAGATTTTGAGGTTGATTCATTCCTTTGCAAAATATTGTTAACCTTCTAAATAATTCCAAACACATTATATAGAGTGCAATATGACTATAGTTTCAAATATTAATGTTATGTGCAGGTGATGATTATAAAATATGAGTGTGTAGGAATGATGTGTTTAGAAATAATGATAATATGTTCGTTTAACTTTTGATGTATGCTTGTTTTGAATAACATTTGTGATTTAAGTAGTTGATATGCTTTCTCTGCTACTATATTAGTATTATGTTTGTAAACTAATGTTTATCTTCTTTAAAGGAAGATGGAGAAATCGAGGAGGAGACAAGATTAAAAAGTTGATGATGTAAAAGCAGTAGGGAAGAAGCATGAGTTAATTATTAGGTTCAAAGATTGAAAAATGAGAGTAGGTTCAGGAAGACCTAGAATAATCAGAAAATTGGTTATTATTCCTAATAAAACATTAAAGATATATAAGGAAGAAAAACTTGAACAATCACCCAAAATCTGACTATGAAAAGATGGAGCTAATCAATTAACGACCCTTTTTTCTTCTTTTATTTGCATATTATATTTATAAGCTTAATTAACTTTAAAACAACCTATTTTAAAATTTTAAAGAGCTTAATTTGTAATATGTTTAGGCAGCTAAATATTATAATATTTGACAAATAAAAATTTAAATAAAACTTTAAAACTTATATTTCTAATCATCCTCTTTATAATCTTTTGCTTAGAAACCACAAGATAAGTTGTTACACTATTACCAAAAGCACATTCTTTTTTTAATATATCAAATATCAATTCAAAATTTTTAATGCTTTTGATATTATTAATCACAAAATGAATATCACAAATGTATGATATTATTTATTGTTTTCAAGTTCATTATTGTATTACAAAAATTAAAATAAGAAATTCCTTAGATTACTATTTTTTTTACAGTAATTTCTTATTCTCTTTTGGTAGAGTACACAAGTTAGTTAACTATAAATTAGCAAATATTGTTATTAATCTTATTTTACTTAATGTTATGTTTCCATTTTATTTTTCTAAAGCAAGATTTTGAGGTTGATTTATTCCTTTGCAAAATATTGTTAACCTTATAAATAATTCCATACACATTAATATGACTATAGTTTTAAATATTATTATTATGTGCAGGTGATGATTATAAAATATGAGTGTGTAGGAATGATGTGTTAAGAAATCATGATAATATGTTTGTTTAACTTTTGATGTATGCTTGTTTTGAATAACTTTTGTGATTTAAGTGCTTGGTATGCTTTCTCTGCTACTATATTAGTATTATGTTTGTAAACTAATATTTATCTTCTTTAAAGGAAGATGGAGAAACCGAGGAGGAGGCAAGATTAAAAAGTTGATGATGTAAAAGCAGTAGGGAAGAAGCATGAGTTAATTATTAGGTTCAAAGATTGAAAAATGAGAGTAGGTTCAGGAAGACCTACAATAATCAGAAAATTGGTTATTATTCATGATAAAACATTAAAGATATATAAGGAAGAAAAACTTGAACAATCACCCAAAATCTGACTATGAAAAGATGGAGCTATTCAATTAACCACCCATTTTTTTCTTTTATTTGCATATTATATTTATAAGCTTAATTAACTTTAAAACAACCTATTTTAAAATTTTAAAGAGCTTAATTTGTAATATGTTTAGGCAGCTAAATATTATAATATTTGACAACAACAAAATTTAAATAAAACTTCAAAACTTATATTTCTAATCATCCTCTTTATAATATTTTGCTTAGAAACCACAAGATAAGTTGTTACACCATTATCAAACGCACATTCTTTTTTTAATATATCAAATATCAATTCAAAATTTTGAATTCTTTTGATATTATTAATCACAAAATGAATATCACAAATGTATGACAAATGTATGATATTATTTATTGTTTTCAAGTTCATTATTGTATTACAAAAAATAAAATAAGAAATCCCTTATAGTACTATTTTTTTTTACAGTAATTTCTTATTCTCTTTTGGTAGAGTACACAAGTTAGTTAACTATAAATTAGCAAATATTGTTATTAATCTTATTTTACTTAATGTTATGTTTCCATTTTATTTTTCTAAAGCAAGATTTTGAGGTTGATTTATTCCTTTGCAAAATATTGTTAACCTTATAAATAATTCCATACACATTATATAGAGTGCAATATGACTATAGTTTTAAATATTATTATTATGTGCAGGTGATGATTATAAAATATGAGTGTGTAGGAATGATGTGTTAAGAAATAATGATAATATGTTTGTTTAACTTTTGATGTATGCTTGTTTTGAATAACTTTTGTGATTTAAGTGCTTCATATGCTTTCTCTGCTACTATATTAGTATTACGTTTCTAAACTAATGTTTATCTTCTTTAAAAGAAATGGAGAAACCGAGGAGGAGGAAAGATTAAAAAGTTGATGATGTAAAAGCAGTAGGGAAGAAGCATGAGTTAATTATTAGGTTCAAAGATTGAAAAATGAGAGTAGGTTCAGGAAGACCTAGAATAATAAGAAAATTGGTTATTATTCATGATAAAATATTAAAGATATATAAGGAAGAAAAACTTGAACAATCACCCAAAATCTGACTATGGAAAGATCAGGCTAATCAATTAACCACCCATTTTTTTTCTTTTATTTGCATATTATATTTATAAGCTTAATTAAATTTAAAACAATCTATTTTAAAATTTTAAAGAGCTTAATTTGTAATATGTTTAGGCAGCTAAATATTATAATATTTGGCAAAAAAAAATTTAAATAAAACTTTAAAACTTATATTGCTAATCATCCTCTTTATAATCTTTTGCTAAGAAAACACAAGATAAAGTGTTACACCATTATCAAAACATGTTCTTATTTTAATATATCAAATATCAATTCAAAATTGTTAATGCTTTTGATATTATTAATCACCAAATGAATATTACAAATGTATGATATTATTTATTGTTTCCAAGTTCGTTATTGTATTACAAAAATTAAAATAACAAATGACTTAGAGTACTATTTATTTTTACAGTAATTTCTTATTCTCTTTTTGAAGAGTACACAAGTTAGTTAACTATAAATTAGCAAATATTGTTATTAATCTTATTTTGCATAATGTTATGTTTCCTTTTTATTTTTCTGAAGCAAGATTTTTAGGTTGATTCATTCCTTTGCAAAATATTGTTAACCTTCTAAATAATTCCAAACACATTATATAGAGTGCAATATGACTATAGTTTCAAATATTAATGTTATGTGCAGGTGATGATTATAAAATATGAGTGTGTAGGAATGATGTGTTTAGAAATAATGATAATATGTTCGTTTAACTTTTGATGTATGCTTGTTTTGAATAACATTTGTGATTTAAGTACTTGATAAGCTTTCTCTGCTACTATATTAGTATTATGTTTGTAAACTAATGTTTATCTTCTTTAAAGGAAGATGGAGAAATCGAGGAGGAGACAAGATTAAAAAGTTGATGATGTAAAAGCAGTAGGGAAGAAGCATGAGTTAATTATTAGGTTCAAAGATTGAAAAATGAGAGTAGGTTCAGGAAGACCTAGAATAATCAGAAAATTGGTTATTATTCCTGATAAAACATTAAAGATATATAAGGAAGAAAAACTTGAACAATCACCCAAAATCTGACTATGAAAAGATGGAGCTAATCAATTAACGACCCTTTTTTCTTCTTTTATTTGCATATTATATTTATAAGCTTAATTAACTTTAAAACAACCTATTTTAAAATTTTAAAGAGCTTAATTTGTAATATGTTTAGGCAGCTAAATATTATAATATTTGACAAATAAAAATTTAAATAAAACTTTAAAACTTATATTTCTAATCATCCTCTTTATAATCTTTTGCTTAGAAACCACAAGATAAGTTGTTACACTATTACCAAAAGCACATTCTTTTTTTAATATATCAAATATCAATTCAAAATTTTTAATGCTTTTGATATTATTAATCACAAAATGAATATCACAAATGTATGATATTATTTATTGTTTTCAAGTTCATTATTGTATTACAAAAATTAAAATAAGAAATTCCTTAGATTACTATTTTTTTTACAGTAATTTCTTATTCTCTTTTGGTAGAGTACACAAGTTAGTTAACTATAAATTAGCAAATATTGTTATTAATCTTATTTTACTTAATGTTATGTTTCCATTTTATTTTTCTAAAGCAAGATTTTGAGGTTGATTTATTCCTTTGCAAAATATTGTTAACCTTATAAATAATTCCATACACATTAATATGACTATAGTTTTAAATATTATTATTATGTGCAGGTGATGATTATAAAATATGAGTGTGTAGGAATGATGTGTTAAGAAATCATGATAATATGTTTGTTTAACTTTTGATGTATGCTTGTTTTGAATAACTTTTGTGATTTAAGTGCTTGGTATGCTTTCTCTGCTACTATATTAGTATTATGTTTGTAAACTAATATTTATCTTCTTTAAAGGAAGATGGAGAAACCGAGGAGGAGGCAAGATTAAAAAGTTGATGATGTAAAAGCAGTAGGGAAGAAGCATGAGTTAATTATTAGGTTCAAAGATTGAAAAATGAGAGTAGGTTCAGGAAGACCTACAATAATCAGAAAATTGGTTATTATTCATGATAAAACATTAAAGATATATAAGGAAGAAAAACTTGAACAATCACCCAAAATCTGACTATGAAAAGATGGAGCTATTCAATTAACCACCCATTTTTTTCTTTTATTTGCATATTATATTTATAAGCTTAATTAACTTTAAAACAACCTATTTTAAAATTTTAAAGAGCTTAATTTGTAATATGTTTAGGCAGCTAAATATTATAATATTTGACAACAACAAAATTTAAATAAAACTTCAAAACTTATATTTCTAATCATCCTCTTTATAATATTTTGCTTAGAAACCACAAGATAAGTTGTTACACCATTATCAAACGCACATTCTTTTTTTAATATATCAAATATCAATTCAAAATTTTGAATTCTTTTGATATTATTAATCGCAAAATGAATATCACAAATGTATGACAAATGTATGATATTATTTATTGTTTTCAAGTTCATTATTGTATTACAAAAAATAAAATAAGAAATCCCTTATAGTACTATTTTTTTTTACAGTAATTTCTTATTCTCTTTTGGTAGAGTACACAAGTTAGTTAACTATAAATTAGCAAATATTGTTATTAATCTTATTTTACTTAATGTTATGTTTCCATTTTATTTTTCTAAAGCAAGATTTTGAGGTTGATTTATTCCTTTGCAAAATATTGTTAACCTTATAAATAATTCCATACACATTATATAGAGTGCAATATGACTATAGTTTTAAATATTATTATTATGTGCAGGTGATGATTATAAAATATGAGTGTGTAGGAATGATGTGTTAAGAAATAATGATAATATGTTTGTTTAACTTTTGATGTATGCTTGTTTTGAATAACTTTTGTGATTTAAGTGCTTCATATGCTTTCTCTGCTACTATATTAGTATTACGTTTCTAAACTAATGTTTATCTTCTTTAAAAGAAATGGAGAAACCGAGGAGGAGGCAAGATTAAAAAGTTGATGATGTAAAAGCAGTAGGGAAGAAGCATGAGTTAATTATTAGGTTCAAAGATTGAAAAATGAGAGTAGGTTCAGGAAGACCTAGAATAATAAGAAAATTGGTTATTATTCATGATAAAATATTAAAGATATATAAGGAAGAAAAACTTGAACAATCACCCAAAATCTGACTATGGAAAGATCAGGCTAATCAATTAACCACCCATTTTTTTTCTTTTATTTGCATATTATATTTATAAGCTTAATTAAATTTAAAACAATCTATTTTAAAATTTTAAAGAGCTTAATTTGTAATATGTTTAGGCAGCTAAATATTATAATCTTTGGCAAAAAAAAATTTAAATAAAACTTTAAAACTTATATTGCTAATCATCCTCTTTATAATCTTTTGCTAAGAAAACACAAGATAAAGTGTTACACCATTATCAAAACATGTTCTTATTTTAATATATCAAATATCAATTCAAAATTGTTAATGCTTTTGATATTATTAATCACCAAATGAATATTACAAATGTATGATATTATTTATTGTTTCCAAGTTCGTTATTGTATTACAAAAATTAAAATAACAAATGACTTAGA
The DNA here is from genome assembly GCA_963859935.3 of Lathyrus sativus. Classification (NCBI taxonomy): domain Eukaryota; kingdom Viridiplantae; phylum Streptophyta; class Magnoliopsida; order Fabales; family Fabaceae; genus Lathyrus; species Lathyrus sativus. The sequence continues at coordinate 445,395,996 of OZ012741.1, read as the reverse complement.
GTACTATTTATTTTTACAGTAATTTCTTATTCTCTTTTTGAAGAGTACACAAGTTAGTTAACTATAAATTAGCAAATATTGTTATTAATCTTATTTTGCATAATGTTATGTTTCCTTTTTATTTTTCTGAAGCAAGATTTTTAGGTTGATTCATTCCTTTGCAAAATATTGTTAACCTTCTAAATAATTCCAAACACATTATATAGAGTGCAATATGACTATAGTTTCAAATATTAATGTTATGTGCAGGTGATGATTATAAAATATGAGTGTGTAGGAATGATGTGTTTAGAAATAATGATAATATGTTCGTTTAACTTTTGATGTATGCTTGTTTTGAATAACATTTGTGATTTAAGTACTTGATAAGCTTTCTCTGCTACTATATTAGTATTATGTTTGTAAACTAATGTTTATCTTCTTTAAAGGAAGATGGAGAAATCGAGGAGGAGACAAGATTAAAAAGTTGATGATGTAAAAGCAGTAGGGAAGAAGCATGAGTTAATTATTAGGTTCAAAGATTGAAAAATGAGAGTAGGTTCAGGAAGACCTAGAATAATCAGAAAATTGGTTATTATTCCTGATAAAACATTAAAGATATATAAGGAAGAAAAACTTGAACAATCACCCAAAATCTGACTATGAAAAGATGGAGCTAATCAATTAACGACCCTTTTTTCTTCTTTTATTTGCATATTATATTTATAAGCTTAATTAACTTTAAAACAACCTATTTTAAAATTTTAAAGAGCTTAATTTGTAATATGTTTAGGCAGCTAAATATTATAATATTTGACAAATAAAAATTTAAATAAAACTTTAAAACTTATATTTCTAATCATCCTCTTTATAATCTTTTGCTTAGAAACCACAAGGTAAGTTGTTACACTATTATCAAAAGCACATTCTTTTTTTAATATATCAAATATCAATTCAAAATTTTTAATGCTTTTGATATTATTAATCACAAAATGAATATCACAAATGTATGATATTATTTATTGTTTTCAAGTTCATTATTGTATTACAAAAATTAAAATAAGAAATTCCTTAGATTACTATTTTTTTACAGTAATTTCTTATTCTCTTTTGGTAGAGTACACAAGTTAGTTAACTATAAATTAGCAAATATTGTTATTAATCTTATTTTACTTAATGTCATGTTTCCATTTTATTTTTCTAAAGCAAGATTTTGAGGTTGATTTATTCCTTTGCAAAATATTGTTAACCTTATAAATAATTCCATACACATTAATATGACTATAGTTTTAAATATTATTATTATGTGCAGGTGATGATTATAAAATATGAGTGTGTAGGAATGATGTGTTAAGAAATAATGATAATATGTTTGTTTAACTTTTGATGTATGCTTGTTTTGAATAACTTTTGTGATTTAAGTGCTTGGTATGCTTTCTCTGCTACTATATTAGTATTATGTTTGTAAACTAATATTTATCTTCTTTAAAGGAAGATGGAGAAACCGAGGAGGAGGCAAGATTAAAAAGTTGATGATGTAAAAGCAGTAGGGAAGAAGCATGAGTTAATTATTAGGTTCAAAGATTGAAAAATGAGAGTAGGTTCAGGAAGACCTACAATAATCAGAAAATTGGTTATTATTCATGATAAAACATTAAAGATATATAAGGAAGAAAAACTTGAACAATCACCCAAAATCTGACTATGAAAAGATGGAGCTATTCAATTAACCACCCATTTTTTTCTTTTATTTGCATATTATATTTATAAGCTTAATTAACTTTAAAACAACCTATTTTAAAATTTTAAAGAGCTTAATTTGTAATATGTTTAGGCAGCTAAATATTATAATATTTGACAACAACAAAATTTAAATAAAACTTCAAAACTTATATTTCTAATCATCCTCTTTATAATATTTTGCTTAGAAACCACAAGATAAGTTGTTACACCATTATCAAACGCACATTCTTTTTTTAATATATCAAATATCAATTCAAAATTTTGAATTCTTTTGATATTATTAATCGCAAAATGAATATCACAAATGTATGACAAATGTATGATATTATTTATTGTTTTCAAGTTCATTATTGTATTACAAAAAATAAAATAAGAAATCCCTTATAGTACTATTTTTTTTTACAGTAATTTCTTATTCTCTTTTGGTAGAGTACACAAGTTAGTTAACTATAAATTAGCAAATATTGTTATTAATCTTATTTTACTTAATGTTATGTTTCCATTTTATTTTTCTAAAGCAAGATTTTGAGGTTGATTTATTCCTTTGCAAAATATTGTTAACCTTATAAATAATTCCATACACATTATATAGAGTGCAATATGACTATAGTTTTAAATATTATTATTATGTGCAGGTGATGATTATAAAATATGAGTGTGTAGGAATGATGTGTTAAGAAATAATGATAATATGTTTGTTTAACTTTTGATGTATGCTTGTTTTGAATAACTTTTGTGATTTAAGTGCTTCATATGCTTTCTCTGCTACTATATTAGTATTACGTTTCTAAACTAATGTTTATCTTCTTTAAAAGAAATGGAGAAACCGAGGAGGAGGCAAGATTAAAAAGTTGATGATGTAAAAGCAGTAGGGAAGAAGCATGAGTTAATTATTAGGTTCAAAGATTGAAAAATGAGAGTAGGTTCAGGAAGACCTAGAATAATAAGAAAATTGGTTATTATTCATGATAAAATATTAAAGATATATAAGGAAGAAAAACTTGAACAATCACCCAAAATCTGACTATGGAAAGATCAGGCTAATCAATTAACCACCCATTTTTTTTCTTTTATTTGCATATTATATTTATAAGCTTAATTAAATTTAAAACAATCTATTTTAAAATTTTAAAGAGCTTAATTTGTAATATGTTTAGGCAGCTAAATATTATAATATTTGGCAAAAAAAAATTTAAATAAAACTTTAAAACTTATATTGCTAATCATCCTCTTTATAATCTTTTGCTAAGAAAACACAAGATAAAGTGTTACACCATTATCAAAACATGTTCTTATTTTAATATATCAAATATCAATTCAAAATTGTTAATGCTTTTGATATTATTAATCACCAAATGAATATTACAAATGTATGATATTATTTATTGTTTCCAAGTTCGTTATTGTATTACAAAAATTAAAATAACAAATGACTTAGAGTACTATTTATTTTTACAGTAATTTCTTATTCTCTTTTTGAAGAGTACACAAGTTAGTTAACTATAAATTAGCAAATATTGTTATTAATCTTATTTTGCATAATGTTATGTTTCCTTTTTATTTTTCTGAAGCAAGATTTTTAGGTTGATTCATTCCTTTGCAAAATATTGTTAACCTTCTAAATAATTCCAAACACATTATATAGAGTGCAATATGACTATAGTTTCAAATATTAATGTTATGTGCAGGTGATGATTATAAAATATGAGTGTGTAGGAATGATGTGTTTAGAAATAATGATAATATGTTCGTTTAACTTTTGATGTATGCTTGTTTTGAATAACATTTGTGATTTAAGTACTTGATAAGCTTTCTCTGCTACTATATTAGTATTATGTTTGTAAACTAATGTTTATCTTCTTTAAAGGAAGATGGAGAAATCGAGGAGGAGACAAGATTAAAAAGTTGATGATGTAAAAGCAGTAGGGAAGAAGCATGAGTTAATTATTAGGTTCAAAGATTGAAAAATGAGAGTAGGTTCAGGAAGACCTAGAATAATCAGAAAATTGGTTATTATTCCTGATAAAACATTAAAGATATATAAGGAAGAAAAACTTGAACAATCACCCAAAATCTGACTATGAAAAGATGGAGCTAATCAATTAACGACCCTTTTTTCTTCTTTTATTTGCATATTATATTTATAAGCTTAATTAACTTTAAAACAACCTATTTTAAAATTTTAAAGAGCTTAATTTGTAATATGTTTAGGCAGCTAAATATTATAATATTTGACAAATAAAAATTTAAATAAAACTTTAAAACTTATATTTCTAATCATCCTCTTTATAATCTTTTGCTTAGAAACCACAAGGTAAGTTGTTACACTATTATCAAAAGCACATTCTTTTTTTAATATATCAAATATCAATTCAAAATTTTTAATGCTTTTGATATTATTAATCACAAAATGAATATCACAAATGTATGATATTATTTATTGTTTTCAAGTTCATTATTGTATTACAAAAATTAAAATAAGAAATTCCTTAGATTACTATTTTTTTTACAGTAATTTCTTATTCTCTTTTGGTAGAGTACACAAGTTAGTTAACTATAAATTAGCAAATATTGTTATTAATCTTATTTTACTTAATGTCATGTTTCCATTTTATTTTTCTAAAGCAAGATTTTGAGGTTGATTTATTCCTTTGCAAAATATTGTTAACCTTATAAATAATTCCATACACATTAATATGACTATAGTTTTAAATATTATTATTATGTGCAGGTGATGATTATAAAATATGAGTGTGTAGGAATGATGTGTTAAGAAATAATGATAATATGTTTGTTTAACTTTTGATGTATGCTTGTTTTGAATAACTTTTGTGATTTAAGTGCTTGGTATGCTTTCTCTGCTACTATATTAGTATTATGTTTGTAAACTAATATTTATCTTCTTTAAAGGAAGATGGAGAAACCGAGGAGGAGGCAAGATTAAAAAGTTGATGATGTAAAAGCAGTAGGGAAGAAGCATGAGTTAATTATTAGGTTCAAAGATTGAAAAATGAGAGTAGGTTCAGGAAGACCTACAATAATCAGAAAATTGGTTATTATTCATGATAAAACATTAAAGATATATAAGGAAGAAAAACTTGAACAATCACCCAAAATCTGACTATGAAAAGATGGAGCTATTCAATTAACCACCCATTTTTTTCTTTTATTTGCATATTATATTTATAAGCTTAATTAACTTTAAAACAACCTATTTTAAAATTTTAAAGAGCTTAATTTGTAATATGTTTAGGCAGCTAAATATTATAATATTTGACAACAACAAAATTTAAATAAAACTTCAAAACTTATATTTCTAATCATCCTCTTTATAATATTTTGCTTAGAAACCACAAGATAAGTTGTTACACCATTATCAAACGCACATTCTTTTTTTAATATATCAAATATCAATTCAAAATTTTGAATTCTTTTGATATTATTAATCGCAAAATGAATATCACAAATGTATGACAAATGTATGATATTATTTATTGTTTTCAAGTTCATTATTGTATTACAAAAAATAAAATAAGAAATCCCTTATAGTACTATTTTTTTTTACAGTAATTTCTTATTCTCTTTTGGTAGAGTACACAAGTTAGTTAACTATAAATTAGCAAATATTGTTATTAATCTTATTTTACTTAATGTTATGTTTCCATTTTATTTTTCTAAAGCAAGATTTTGAGGTTGATTTATTCCTTTGCAAAATATTGTTAACCTTATAAATAATTCCATACACATTATATAGAGTGCAATATGACTATAGTTTTAAATATTATTATTATGTGCAGGTGATGATTATAAAATATGAGTGTGTAGGAATGATGTGTTAAGAAATAATGATAATATGTTTGTTTAACTTTTGATGTATGCTTGTTTTGAATAACTTTTGTGATTTAAGTGCTTCATATGCTTTCTCTGCTACTATATTAGTATTACGTTTCTAAACTAATGTTTATCTTCTTTAAAAGAAATGGAGAAACCGAGGAGGAGGCAAGATTAAAAAGTTGATGATGTAAAAGCAGTAGGGAAGAAGCATGAGTTAATTATTAGGTTCAAAGATTGAAAAATGAGAGTAGGTTCAGGAAGACCTAGAATAATAAGAAAATTGGTTATTATTCATGATAAAATATTAAAGATATATAAGGAAGAAAAACTTGAACAATCACCCAAAATCTGACTATGGAAAGATCAGGCTAATCAATTAACCACCCATTTTTTTTCTTTTATTTGCATATTATATTTATAAGCTTAATTAAATTTAAAACAATCTATTTTAAAATTTTAAAGAGCTTAATTTGTAATATGTTTAGGCAGCTAAATATTATAATATTTGGCAAAAAAAAATTTAAATAAAACTTTAAAACTTATATTGCTAATCATCCTCTTTATAATCTTTTGCTAAGAAAACACAAGATAAAGTGTTACACCATTATCAAAACATGTTCTTATTTTAATATATCAAATATCAATTCAAAATTGTTAATGCTTTTGATATTATTAATCACCAAATGAATATTACAAATGTATGATATTATTTATTGTTTCCAAGTTCGTTATTGTATTACAAAAATTAAAATAACAAATGACTTAGAGTACTATTTATTTTTACAGTAATTTCTTATTCTCTTTTTGAAGAGTACACAAGTTAGTTAACTATAAATTAGCAAATATTGTTATTAATCTTATTTTGCATAATGTTATGTTTCCTTTTTATTTTTCTGAAGCAAGATTTTTAGGTTGATTCATTCCTTTGCAAAATATTGTTAACCTTCTAAATAATTCCAAACACATTATATAGAGTGCAATATGACTATAGTTTCAAATATTAATGTTATGTGCAGGTGATGATTATAAAATATGAGTGTGTAGGAATGATGTGTTTAGAAATAATGATAATATGTTCGTTTAACTTTTGATGTATGCTTGTTTTGAATAACATTTGTGATTTAAGTACTTGATAAGCTTTCTCTGCTACTATATTAGTATTATGTTTGTAAACTAATGTTTATCTTCTTTAAAGGAAGATGGAGAAATCGAGGAGGAGACAAGATTAAAAAGTTGATGATGTAAAAGCAGTAGGGAAGAAGCATGAGTTAATTATTAGGTTCAAAGATTGAAAAATGAGAGTAGGTTCAGGAAGACCTAGAATAATCAGAAAATTGGTTATTATTCCTGATAAAACATTAAAGATATATAAGGAAGAAAAACTTGAACAATCACCCAAAATCTGACTATGAAAAGATGGAGCTATTCAATTAACCACCCATTTTTTTCTTTTATTTGCATATTATATTTATAAGCTTAATTAACTTTAAAACAACCTATTTTAAAATTTTAAAGAGCTTAATTTGTAATATGTTTAGGCAGCTAAATATTATAATATTTGACAACAACAAAATTTAAATAAAACTTCAAAACTTATATTTCTAATCATCCTCTTTATAATATTTTGCTTAGAAACCACAAGATAAGTTGTTACACCATTATCAAACGCACATTCTTTTTTTAATATATCAAATATCAATTCAAAATTTTGAATTCTTTTGATATTATTAATCGCAAAATGAATATCACAAATGTATGACAAATGTATGATATTATTTATTGTTTTCAAGTTCATTATTGTATTACAAAAAATAAAATAAGAAATCCCTTATAGTACTATTTTTTTTTACAGTAATTTCTTATTCTCTTTTGGTAGAGTACACAAGTTAGTTAACTATAAATTAGCAAATATTGTTATTAATCTTATTTTACTTAATGTTATGTTTCCATTTTATTTTTCTAAAGCAAGATTTTGAGGTTGATTTATTCCTTTGCAAAATATTGTTAACCTTATAAATAATTCCATACACATTATATAGAGTGCAATATGACTATAGTTTTAAATATTATTATTATGTGCAGGTGATGATTATAAAATATGAGTGTGTAGGAATGATGTGTTAAGAAATAATGATAATATGTTTGTTTAGCTTTTGATGTATGCTTGTTTTGAATAACTTTTGTGATTTAAGTGCTTCATATGCTTTCTCTGCTACTATATTAGTATTACGTTTCTAAACTAATGTTTATCTTCTTTAAAAGAAATGGAGAAACCGAGGAGGAGGCAAGATTAAAAAGTTGATGATGTAAAAGCAGTAGGGAAGAAGCATGAGTTAATTATTAGGTTCAAAGATTGAAAAATGAGAGTAGGTTCAGGAAGACCTAGAATAATAAGAAAATTGGTTATTATTCATGATAAAATATTAAAGATATATAAGGAAGAAAAACTTGAACAATCACCCAAAATCTGACTATGGAAAGATCAGGCTAATCAATTAACCACCCATTTTTTTCTTTTATTTGCATATTATATTTATAAGCTTAATTAAATTTAAAACAATCTATTTTAAAATTTTAAATAGCTTAATTTGTAATATGTTTAGGCAGCTAAATATTATAATATTTGGCAAAAAAAAATTTAAATAAAACTTTAAAACTTATATTGCTAATCATCCTCTTTATAATCTTTTGCTAAGAAAACACAAGATAAAGTGTTACACCATTATCAAAACATGTTCTTATTTTAATATATCAAATATCAATTCAAAATTGTTAATGCTTTTGATATTATTAATCACCAAATGAATATTACAAATGTATGATATTATTTATTGTTTCCAAGTTCGTTATTGTATTACAAAAATTAAAATAACAAATGACTTAGAGTACTATTTGTTTTTACAGTAATTTCTTATTCTCTTTTTGAAGAGTACACAAGTTAGTTAACTATAAATTAGCAAATATTGTTATTAATCTTATTTTGCATAATGTTATGTTTCCTTTTTATTTTTCTGAAGCAAGATTTTGAGGTTGATTCATTCCTTTGCAAAATATTGTTAACCTTCTAAATAATTCCAAACACATTATATAGAGTGCAATATGACTATAGTTTCAAATATTAATGTTATGTGCAGGTGATGATTATAAAATATGAGTGTGTAGGAATGATGTGTTAAGAAATAATGATAATATGTTTGTTTAACTTTTGATGTATGCTTGTTTTGAATAACTTTTGTGATTTAAGTGCTTGGTATGCTTTCTCTGCTACTATATTAGTATTATGTTTGTAAACTAATATTTATCTTCTTTAAAGGAAGATGGAGAAACCGAGGAGGAGACAAGATTAAAAAGTTGATGATGTAAAAGCAGTAGGGAAGAAGCATGAGTTAATTATTAGGTTCAAAGATTGAAAAATGAGAGTAGGTTCAGGAAGACCTAGAATAATCAGAAAATTGGTTATTATTCCTGATAAAACATTAAAGATATATAAGGAAGAAAAACTTGAACAATCACCCAAAATCTGACTATGAAAAGATGGAGCTAATCAATTAACGACCCTTTTTTCTTCTTTTATTTGCATATTATATTTATAAGCTTAATTAACTTTAAAACAACCTATTTTAAAATTTTAAAGAGCTTAATTTGTAATATGTTTAGGCAGCTAAATATTATAATATTTGACAAATAAAAATTTAAATAAAACTTTAAAACTTATATTTCTAATCATCCTCTTTATAATCTTTTGCTTAGAAACCACAAGATAAGTTGTTACACTATTATCAAAAGCACATTCTTTTTTTAATATATCAAATATCAATTCAAAATTTTTAATGCTTTTGATATTATTAATCACAAAATGAATATCACAAATGTATGATATTATTTATTGTTTTCAAGTTCATTATTGCTTTACAAAAATTAAAATAAGAAATTCCTTAGATTACTATTTTTTTTACAGTAATTTCTTATTCTCTTTTGGTAGAGTACACAAGTTAGTTAACTATAAATTAGCAAATATTGTTATTAATCTGATTTTACTTAATGTTATGTTTCCATTTTATTTTTCTAAAGCAAGATTTTGAGGTTGATTTATTCCTTTGCAAAATATTGTTACCCTTATAAATAATTCCATACACATTAATATGACTATAGTTTTAAATATTATTATTATGTGCAGGTGATGATTATAAAATATGAGTGTGTAGGAATGATGTGTTAAGAAATAATGATAATATGTTTGTTTAACTTTTGATGTATGCTTGTTTTGAATAACTTTTGTGATTTAAGTGCTTGGTATGCTTTCTCTGCTACTATATTAGTATTATGTTTGTAAACTAATATTTATCTTCTTTAAAGGAAGATGGAGAAACCGAGGAGGAGGCAAGATTAAAAAGTTGATGATGTAAAAGCAGTAGGGAAGAAGCATGAGTTAATTATTAGGTTCAAAGATTGAAAAATGAGAGTAGGTTCAGGAAGACCTACAATAATCAGAAAATTGGTTATTATTCATGATAAAACATTAAAGATATATAAGGAAGAAAAACTTGAACAATCACCCAAAATCTGACTATGAAAAGATGGAGCTATTCAATTAACCACCCATTTTTTTCTTTTATTTGCATATTATATTTATAAGCTTAATTAACTTTAAAACAACCTATTTTAAAATTTTAAAGAGCTTAATTTGTAATATGTTTAGGCAGCTAAATATTATAATATTTGACAACAACAAAATTTAAATAAAACTTTAAAACTTATATTTCTAATCATCCTCTTTATAATATTTTGCTTAGAAACCACAAGATAAGTTGTTACACCATTATCAAACGCACATTCTATTTTTAATATATCAAATATCAATTCAAAATTTTGAATTCTTTTGATATTATTAATCGCAAAATGAATATCACAAATGTATGACAAATGTATGATATTATTTATTGTTTTCAAGTTCATTATTGTATTACAAAAAATAAAATAAGAAATCCCTTAGAGTACTATTTTTTTTTACAGTAATTTCTTATTCTCTTTTGGTAGAGTACACAAGTTAGTTAACTATAAATTAGCAAATATTGTTATTAATCTTATTTTACTTAAGGTTATGTTTCCATTTTATTTTTCTAAAGCAAGATTTTGAGGTTGATTTATTCCTTTGAAAAATATTGTTAACCTTATAAATAATTCCATACACATTATATAGAGTGCAATATGACTATAGTTTTAAATATTATTATTATGTGCAGGTGATGATTATAAAATATGAGTGTGTAGGAATGATGTGTTAAGAAATAATGATAATATGTTTGTTTAACTTTTGATGTATGCTTGTTTTGAATAACTTTTGTGATTTAAGTGCTTCATATGCTTTCTCTGCTACTATATTAGTATTACGTTTCTAAACTAATGTTTATCTTCTTTAAAAGAAATGGAGAAACCGAGGAGGAGGCAAGATTAAAAAGTTGATGATGTAAAAGCAGTAGGGAAGAAGCATGAGTTAATTATTAGGTTCAAAGATTGAAAAATGAGAGTAGGTTCAGGAAGACCTAGAATAATAAGAAAATTGGTTATTATTCATGATAAAATATTAAAGATATATAAGGAAGAAAAACTTGAACAATCACCCAAAATCTGACTATGGAAAGATCAGGCTAATCAATTAACCACCCATTTTTTTCTTTTATTTGCATATTATATTTATAAGCTTAATTAAATTTAAAACAATCTATTTTAAAATTTTAAATAGCTTAATTTGTAATATGTTTAGGCAGCTAAATATTATAATATTTGGCAAAAAAAAATTTAAATAAAACTTTAAAACTTATATTGCTAATCATCCTCTTTATAATCTTTTGCTAAGAAAACACAAGATAAAGTGTTACACCATTATCAAAACATGTTCTTATTTTAATATATCAAATATCAATTCAAAATTGTTAATGTTTTTGATATTATTAATCACCAAATGAATATTACAAATGTATGATATTATTTATTGTTTCCAAGTTCGTTATTGTATTACAAAAATTAAAATAACAAATGACTTAGAGTACTATTTATTTTTACAGTAATTTCTTATTCTCTTTTTGAAGAGTACACAAGTTAGTTAACTATAAATTAGCAAATATTGTTATTAATCTTATTTTGCGTAATGTTATGTTTCCTTTTTATTTTTCTGAAGCAAGATTTTGAGGTTGATTCATTCCTTCGCAAAATATTGTTAACCTTCTAAATAATTCCAAACACATTATATAGAGTGCAATATGACTATAGTTTCAAATATTAATGTTATGTGCAGGTGATGATTATAAAATATGAGTGTGTAGGAATGATGTGTTTAGAAATAATGATAATATGTTCGTTTAACTTTTGATGTATGCTTGTTTTGAATAACATTTGTGATTTAAGTACTTGATATGCTTTCTCTGCTACTATATTAGTATTATGTTTGTAAACTAATGTTTATCTTCTTTAAAGGAAGATGGAGAAACCGAGGAGGAGACAAGATTAAAAAGTTGATGATGTAAAAGCAGTAGGGAAGAAGCATGAGTTAATTATTAGGTTCAAAGATTGAAAAATGAGAGTAGGTTCAGGAAGACCTAGAATAATTAGAAAATTGGTTATTATTCATGATAAAACATTAAAGATATATAAGGAAGAAAAACTTGAACAATCACCCAAAATCTGACTATGAAAAGATGGAGCTAATCAATTAACGACCCTTTTTTCTTCTTTTATTTGCATATTATATTTATAAGCTTAATTAACTTTAAAACAACCTATTTTAAAATTTTAAAGAGCTTAATTTGTAATATGTTTAGGCAGCTAAATATTATAATATTTGACAAATAAAAATTTAAATAAAACTTTAAAACTTATATTTCTAATCATCCTCTTTATAATCTTTTGCTTAGAAACCACAAGATAAGTTGTTACACTATTATCAAAAGCACATTCTTTTTTTAATATATCAAATATCAATTCAAATATTTTAATGCTTTTGATATTATTAATCACAAAATGAATATCACAAATGTATGATATTATTTATTGTTTTCAAGTTCATTATTGTATTACAAAAATTAAAATAAGAAATTCCTTAGATTACTATTTTTTTTACAGTAATTTCTTATTCTCTTTTGGTAGAGTACACAAGTTAGTTAACTATAAATTAGCAAATATTGTTATTAATCTTATTTTACTTAATGTTATGTTTCCATTTTATTTTTCTAAAGCAAGATTTTGAGGTTGATTTATTCCTTTGCAAAATATTGTTAACCTTATAAATAATTCCATACACATTAATATGACTATAGTTTTAAATATTATTATTATGTGCAGGTGATGATTATAAAATATGAGTGTGTAGGAATGATGTGTTAAGAAATAATGATAATATGTTTGTTTAACTTTTGATGTATGCTTGTTTTGAATAACTTTTGTGATTTAAGTGCTTGGTATGCTTTCTCTGCTACTATATTAGTATTGTGTTTGTAAACTAATATTTATCTTCTTTAAAGGAAGATGGATAAACCGAGGAGGAGGCAAGATTAAAAAGTTGATGATGTAAAAGCAGTAGGGAAGAAGCATGAGTTAATTATTAAGTTAAAAGATTGAAAAATGAGAGTAGGTTCAGGAAGACCTACAATAATCAGAAAATTGGTTATTATTCATGATAAAACATTAAAGATATATAAGGAAGAAAAACTTGAACAATCACCCAAAATCTGACTATGAAAAGATGGAGCTATTCAATTAACCACCCATTTTTTTCTTTTATTTGCATATTATATTTATAAGCTTAATTAACTTTAAAACAACCTATTTTAAAATTTTAAAGAGCTTAATTTGTAATATGTTTAGGCAGCTAAATATTATAATATTTGACAACAACAAAATTTAAATAAAACTTTAAAACTTATATTTCTAATCATCCTCTTTATAATATTTTGCTTAGAAACCACAAGATAAGTTGTTACACCATTATCAAACGCACATTCTATTTTTAATATATCAAATATCAATTCAAAATTTTGAATTCTTTTGATATTATTAATCGCAAAATGAATATCACAAATGTATGACAAATGTATGATATTATTTATTGTTTTCAAGTTCATTATTGTATTACAAAAAATAAAATAAGAAATCCCTTAGAGTACTATTTTTTTTTACAGTAATTTCTTATTCTCTTTTGGTAGAGTACACAAGTTAGTTAACTATAAATTAGCAAATATTGTTATTAATCTTATTTTACTTAAGGTTATGTTTCCATTTTATTTTTCTAAAGCAAGATTTTGAGGTTGATTTATTCCTTTGAAAAATATTGTTAACCTTATAAATAATTCCATACACATTATATAGAGTGCAATATGACTATAGTTTTAAATATTATTATTATGTGCAGGTGATGATTATAAAATATGAGTGTGTAGGAATGATGTGTTAAGAAATAATGATAATATGTTTGTTTAACTTTTGATGTATGCTTGTTTTGAATAACTTTTGTGATTTAAGTGCTTCATATGCTTTCTCTGCTACTATATTAGTATTACGTTTCTAAACTAATGTTTATCTTCTTTAAAAGAAATGGAGAAACCGAGGAGGAGGCAAGATTAAAAAGTTGATGATGTAAAAGCAGTAGGGAAGAAGCATGAGTTAATTATTAGGTTCAAAGATTGAAAAATGAGAGTAGGTTCAGGAAGACCTAGAATAATAAGAAAATTGGTTATTATTCATGATAAAATATTAAAGATATATAAGGAAGAAAAACTTGAACAATCACCCAAAATCTGACTATGGAAAGATCAGGCTAATCAATTAACCACCCATTTTTTTCTTTTATTTGCATATTATATTTATAAGCTTAATTAAATTTAAAACAATCTATTTTAAAATTTTAAATAGCTTAATTTGTAATATGTTTAGGCAGCTAAATATTATAATATTTGGCAAAAAAAAATTTAAATAAAACTTTAAAACTTATATTGCTAATCATCCTCTTTATAATCTTTTGCTAAGAAAACACAAGATAAAGTGTTACACCATTATCAAAACATGTTCTTATTTTAATATATCAAATATCAATTCAAAATTGTTAATGTTTTTGATATTATTAATCACCAAATGAATATTACAAATGTATGATATTATTTATTGTTTCCAAGTTCGTTATTGTATTACAAAAATTAAAATAACAAATGACTTAGAGTACTATTTATTTTTACAGTAATTTCTTATTCTCTTTTTGAAGAGTACACAAGTTAGTTAACTATAAATTAGCAAATATTGTTATTAATCTTATTTTGCGTAATGTTATGTTTCCTTTTTATTTTTCTGAAGCAAGATTTTGAGGTTGATTCATTCCTTCGCAAAATATTGTTAACCTTCTAAATAATTCCAAACACATTATATAGAGTGCAATATGACTATAGTTTCAAATATTAATGTTATGTGCAGGTGATGATTATAAAATATGAGTGTGTAGGAATGATGTGTTTAGAAATAATGATAATATGTTCGTTTAACTTTTGATGTATGCTTGTTTTGAATAACATTTGTGATTTAAGTACTTGATATGCTTTCTCTGCTACTATATTAGTATTATGTTTGTAAACTAATGTTTATCTTCTTTAAAGGAAGATGGAGAAACCGAGGAGGAGACAAGATTAAAAAGTTGATGATGTAAAAGCAGTAGGGAAGAAGCATGAGTTAATTATTAGGTTCAAAGATTGAAAAATGAGAGTAGGTTCAGGAAGACCTAGAATAATTAGAAAATTGGTTATTATTCATGATAAAACATTAAAGATATATAAGGAAGAAAAACTTGAACAATCACCCAAAATCTGACTATGAAAAGATGGAGCTAATCAATTAACGACCCTTTTTTCTTCTTTTATTTGCATATTATATTTATAAGCTTAATTAACTTTAAAACAACCTATTTTAAAATTTTAAAGAGCTTAATTTGTAATATGTTTAGGCAGCTAAATATTATAATATTTGACAAATAAAAATTTAAATAAAACTTTAAAACTTATATTTCTAATCATCCTCTTTATAATCTTTTGCTTAGAAACCACAAGATAAGTTGTTACACTATTATCAAAAGCACATTCTTTTTTTAATATATCAAATATCAATTCAAATATTTTAATGCTTTTGATATTATTAATCACAAAATGAATATCACAAATGTATGATATTATTTATTGTTTTCAAGTTCATTATTGTATTACAAAAATTAAAATAAGAAATTCCTTAGATTACTATTTTTTTTACAGTAATTTCTTATTCTCTTTTGGTAGAGTACACAAGTTAGTTAACTATAAATTAGCAAATATTGTTATTAATCTTATTTTACTTAATGTTATGTTTCCATTTTATTTTTCTAAAGCAAGATTTTGAGGTTGATTTATTCCTTTGCAAAATATTGTTAACCTTATAAATAATTCCATACACATTAATATGACTATAGTTTTAAATATTATTATTATGTGCAGGTGATGATTATAAAATATGAGTGTGTAGGAATGATGTGTTAAGAAATAATGATAATATGTTTGTTTAACTTTTGATGTATGCTTGTTTTGAATAACTTTTGTGATTTAAGTGCTTGGTATGCTTTCTCTGCTACTATATTAGTATTGTGTTTGTAAACTAATATTTATCTTCTTTAAAGGAAGATGGATAAACCGAGGAGGAGGCAAGATTAAAAAGTTGATGATGTAAAAGCAGTAGGGAAGAAGCATGAGTTAATTATTAAGTTAAAAGATTGAAAAATGAGAGTAGGTTCAGGAAGACCTACAATAATCAGAAAATTGGTTATTATTCATGATAAAACATTAAAGATATATAAGGAAGAAAAACTTGAACAATCACCCAAAATCTGACTATGAAAAGATGGAGCTATTCAATTAACCACCCATTTTTTTCTTTTATTTGCATATTATATTTATAAGCTTAATTAACTTTAAAACAACCTATTTTAAAATTTTAAAGAGCTTAATTTGTAATATGTTTAGGCAGCTAAATATTATAATATTTGACAACAACAAAATTTAAATAAAACTTTAAAACTTATATTTCTAATCATCCTCTTTATAATATTTTGCTTAGAAACCACAAGATAAGTTGTTACACCATTATCAAACGCACATTCTATTTTTAATATATCAAATATCAATTCAAAATTTTGAATTCTTTTGATATTATTAATCGCAAAATGAATATCACAAATGTATGACAAATGTATGATATTATTTATTGTTTTCAAGTTCATTATTGTATTACAAAAAATAAAATAAGAAATCCCTTAGAGTACTATTTTTTTTTACAGTAATTTCTTATTCTCTTTTGGTAGAGTACACAAGTTAGTTAACTATAAATTAGCAAATATTGTTATTAATCTTATTTTACTTAATGTTATGTTTCCATTTTATTTTTCTAAAGCAAGATTTTGAGGTTGATTTATTCCTTTGCAAAATATTGTTAACCTTATAAATAATTCCATACACATTATATAGAGTGCAATATGACTATAGTTTTAAATATTATTATTATGTGCAGGTGATGATTATAAAATATGAGTGTGTAGGAATGATGTGTTAAGAAATAATGATAATATGTTTGTTTAACTTTTGATGTATGCTTGTTTTGAATAACTTTTGTGATTTAAGTGCTTCATATGCTTTCTCTGCTACTATATTAGTATTACGTTTCTAAACTAATGTTTATCTTCTTTAAAAGAAATGGAGAAACCGAGGAGGAGGCAAGATTAAAAAGTTGATGATGTAAAAGCAGTAGGGAAGAAGCATGAGTTAATTATTAGGTTCAAAGATTGAAAAATGAGAGTAGGTTCAGGAAGATCTAGAATAATAAGAAAATTGGTTATTATTCATGATAAAATATTAAAGATATATAAGGAAGAAAAACTTGAACAATCACCCAAAATCTGACTATGGAAAGATCAGGCTAATCAATTAACCACCCATTTTTTTCTTTTATTTGCATATTATATTTATAAGCTTAATTAAATTTAAAACAATCTATTTTAAAATTTTAAATAGCTTAATTTGTAATATGTTTAGGCAGCTAAATATTATAATATTTGGCAAAAAAAAATTTAAATAAAACTTTAAAACTTATATTGCTAATCATCCTCTTTATAATCTTTTGCTAAGAAAACACAAGATAAAGTGTTACACCATTATCAAAACATGTTCTTATTTTAATATATCAAATATCAATTCAAAATTGTTAATGCTTTTGATATTATTAATCACCAAATGAATATTACAAATGTATGATATTATTTATTGTTTCCAAGTTCGTTATTGTATTACAAAAATTAAAATAACAAATGACTTAGAGTACTATTTATTTTTACAGTAATTTCTTATTCTCTTTTTGAAGAGTACACAAGTTAGTTAACTATAAATTAGCAAATATTGTTATTAATCTTATTTTGCGTAATGTTATGTTTCCTTTTTATTTTTCAGAAGCAAGATTTTGAGGTTGATTCATTCCTTTGCAAAATATTGTTAACCTTCTAAATAATTCCAAACACATTATATAGAGTGCAATATGACTATAGTTTCAAATATTAATGTTATGTGCAGGTGATGATTATAAAATATGAGTGTGTAGGAATGATGTGTTTAGAAATAATGATAATATGTTCGTTTAACTTTTGATGTATGCTTGTTTTGAATAACATTTGTGATTTAAGTACTTGATATGCTTTCTCTGCTACTATATTAGTATTATGTTTGTAAACTAATGTTTATCTTCTTTAAAGGAAGATGGAGAAATCGAGGAGGAGACAAGATTAAAAAGTTGATGATGTAAAAGCAGTAGGGAAGAAGCATGAGTTAATTATTAGGTTCAAAGATTGAAAAATGAGAGTAGGTTCCGGAAGACCTAGAATAATCAGAAAATTGGTTATTATTCCTGATAAAACATTAAAGATATATAAGGAAGAAAAACTTGAACAATCACCCAAAATCTGACTATGAAAAGATGGAGCTAATCAATTAACGACCCTTTTTTCTTCTTTTATTTGCATATTATATTTATAAGCTTAATTAACTTTAAAACAACCTATTTTAAAATTTTAAAGAGCTTAATTTGTAATATGTTTAGGCAGCTAAATATTATAATATTTGACAAATAAAAATTTAAATAAAACTTTAAAACTTATATTTCTAATCATCCTCTTTATAATCTTTTGCTTAGAAACCACAAGATAAGTTGTTACACTATTATCAAAAGCACATTCTTTTTTTAATATATCAAATATCAATTCAAAAATTTTAATGCTTTTGATATTATTAATCACAAAATGAATATCACAAATGTATGATATTATTTATTGTTTTCAAGTTCATTATTGTATTACAAAAATTAAAATAAGAAATTCCTTAGATTACTATTTTTTTTACAGTAATTTCTTATTCTCTTTTGGTAGAGTACACAAGTTAGTTAACTATAAATTAGCAAATATTGTTATTAATCTTATTTTACTTAATGTTATGTTTCCATTTTATTTTTCTAAAGCAAGATTTTGAGGTTGATTTATTCCTTTGCAAAATATTGTTAACCTTATAAATAATTCCATACACATTAATATGACTATAGTTTTAAATATTATTATTATGTGCAGGTGATGATTATAAAATATGAGTGTGTAGGAATGATGTGTTAAGAAATAATGATAATATGTTTGTTTAACTTTTGATGTATGCTTGTTTTGAATAACTTTTGTGATTTAAGTGCTTGGTATGCTTTCTCTGCTACTATATTAGTATTATGTTTGTAAACTAATATTTATCTTCTTTAAAGGAAGATGGAGAAACCGAGGAGGAGGCAAGATTAAAAAGTTGATGATGTAAAAGCAGTAGGGAAGAAGCATGAGTTAATTATTAGGTTCAAAGATTGAAAAATGAGAGTAGGTTCAGGAAGACCTACAATAATCAGAAAATTGGTTATTATTCATGATAAAACATTAAAGATATATAAGGAAGAAAAACTTGAACAATCACCCAAAATCTGACTATGAAAAGATGGAGCTATTCAATTAACCACCCATTTTTTTCTTTTATTTGCATATTATATTTATAAGCTTAATTAACTTTAAAACAACCTATTTTAAAATTTTAAAGAGCTTAATTTGTAATATGTTTAGGCAGCTAAATATTATAATATTTGACAACAAAAAAATTTAAATAAAACTTTAAAACTTATATTTCTAATCATCCTCTTTATAATATTTTGCTTAGAAACCACAAGATAAGTTGTTACACCATTTTCAAACGCACATTCTTTTTTTAATATATCAAATATCAATTCAAAATTTAGAATTCTTTTGATATTATTAATCGCAAAATGAATATCACAAATGTATGACAAATGTATGATATTATTTATTGTTTTCAAGTTCATTATTGTATTACAAAAAATAAAATAAGAAATCCCTTAGAGTACTATTTTTTTTTACAGTAATTTCTTATTCTCTTTTGGTAGAGTACACAAGTTAGTTAACTATAAATTAGCAAATATTGTTATTAATCTTATTTTACTTAATGTTATGTTTCCATTTTATTTTTCTAAAGCAAGATTTTGAGGTTGATTTATTCCTTTGCAAAATATTGTTAACCTTATAAATAATTCCATACACATTATATAGAGTGCAATATGACTATAGTTTTAAATATTATTATTATGTGCAGGTGATGATTATAAAATATGAGTGTGTAGGAATGATGTGTTAAGAAATAATGATAATATGTTTGTTTAACTTTTGATGTATGCTTGTTTTGAATAACTTTTGTGATTTAAGTGCTTCATATGCTTTCTCTGCTACTATATTAGTATTACATTTCTAAACTAATGTTTATCTTCTTTAAAAGAAATGGAGAAACCGAGGAGGAGGCAAGATTAAAAAGTTGATGATGTAAAAGCAGTAGGGAAGAAGCATGAGTTAATTATTAGGTTCAAAGATTGAAAAATGAGAGTAGGTTCAGGAAGACCTAGAATAATAAGAAAATTGGTTATTATTCATGATAAAATATTAAAGATATATAAGGAAGAAAAACTTGAACAATCACCCAAAATCTGACTATGGAAAGATCAGGCTAATCAATTAACCACCCATTTTTTTTCTTTTATTTGCATATTATATTTATAAGCTTAATTAAATTTAAAACAATCTATTTTAAAATTTTAAAGAGATTAATTTGTAATATGTTTAGGCAGCTAAATATTATAATATTTGGCAAAAAAAAATTTAAATAAAACTTTAAAACTTATATTGCTAATAATCCTCTTTATAATCTTTTGCTAAGAAAACACAAGATAAAGTGTTACACCATTATCAAAACATGTTCTTATTTTAATATATCAAATATCAATTCAAAATTGTTAATGCTTTTGATATTATTAATCACCAAATGAATATTACAAATGTATGATATTATTTATTGTTTCCAAGTTCGTTATTGTATTACAAAAATTAAAATAAGAAATGACTTAGAGTATTATTTATTTTTACAGTAATTTCTTATTCTCTTTTTGAAGAGTACACAAGTTAGTTAACTATAAATTAGCAAATATTGTTATTAATCTTATTTTGCGTAATGTTATGTTTCCTTTTTATTTTTCTGAAGCAAGATTTTGAGGTTGATTCATTCCTTTGCAAAATATTGTTAACCTTCTAAATAATTCCAAACACATTATATAGAGTGCAATATGACTATAGTTTCAAATATTAATGTTATGTGCAGGTGATGATTATAAAATATGAGTGTGTAGGAATGATGTGTTTAGAAATAATGATAATATGTTCGTTTAACTTTTGATGTATGCTTGTTTTGAATAACATTTGTGATTTAAGTACTTGATATGCTTTCTCTGCTACTATATTAGTATTATGTTTGTAAACTAATGTTTATCTTCTTTAAAGGAAGATGGAGAAACCGAGGAGGAGACAAGATTAAAAAGTTGATGATGTAAAAGCAGTAGGGAAGAAGCATGAGTTAATTATTAGGTTCAAAGATTGAAAAATGAGAGTAGGTTCAGGAAGACCTAGAATAATTAGAAAATTGGTTATTATTCATGATAAAACATTAAAGATATATAAGGAAGAAAAACTTGAACAATCACCCAAAATCTGACTATGAAAAGATGGAGCTAATCAATTAACGACCCTTTTTTCTTCTTTTATTTGCATATTATATTTATAAGCTTAATTAACTTTAAAACAACCTATTATAAAATTTTAAAGAGCTTAATTTGTAATATGTTTAGGCAGCTAAATATTATAATATTTGACAAATAAAAATTTAAATAAAACTTTAAAATTTATATTTCTAATCATCCTCTTTATAATCTTTTGCTTAGAAACCACAAGATAAGTTGTTACACTATTATCAAAAGCACATTCTTTTTTTAATATATCAAATATCAATTCAAAATTTTTAATGCTTTTGATATTATTAATCACAAAATGAATATCACAAATGTATGATATTATTTATTATTTTCAAGTTCATTATTGTATTACAAAAATTAAAATAAGAAATTCCTTAGATTACTATTTTTTTTACAGTAATTTCTTATTCTCTTTTGGTAGAGTACACAAGTTAGTTAACTATAAATTAGCAAATATTGTTATTAATCTTATTTTACTTAATGTTATGTTTCCATTTTATTTTTCTAAAGCAAGATTTTGAGGTTGATTTATTCCTTTGCTAAATATTGTTAACCTTATAAATAATTCCATACACATTAATATGACTATAGTTTTAAATATTATTATTATGTGCAGGTGATGATTATAAAATATGAGTGTGTAGGAATGATGTGTTAAGAAATAATAATAATATGTTTGTTTAACTTTTGATGTATGCTTGTTTTGAATAACTTTTGTGATTTAAGTGCTTGGTATGCTTTCTCTGCTACTATATTAGTATTATGTTTGTAAACTAATATTTATCTTCTTTAAAGGAAGATGGAGAAACCGAGGAGGAGGCAAGATTAAAAACTTGATGATGTAAAAGCAGAAGGGAAGAAGCATGAGTTAATTATTAGGTTCAAAGATTGAAAAATGAAAGTAGGTTCAGGAAGACCTACAATAATCAGAAAATTGGTTATTATTCATGATAAAACATTAAAGATATATAAGGAAGAAAAACTTGAACAATCACCCAAAATCTGACTATGAAAAGATGGAGCTATTCAATTAACCACCCTTTTTTTTTTTATTTGCATATTATATTTATAAGCTTAATTAACTTTAAAACAACCTATTTTAAAATTTTAAAGAGCTTAATTTGTAATATGTTTAGGCAGCTAAATATTATAATATTTGACAACAAAAAAATTTAAATAAAACTTTAAAACTTATATTTCTAATCATCCTCTTTATAATATTTTGCTTAGAAACCACAAGATAAGTTGTTACACCATTATCAAACGCACATTCTTTTTTTAATATATCAAATATCAATTCAAAATTTTGAATTCTTTTGATATTATTAATCGCAAAATGAATATCACAAATGTATGACAAATGTATGATATTATTTATTGTTTTCAAGTTCATTATTGTATTACAAAAAATAAAATAAGAAATCCCTTAGAGTACTATTTTTTTTACAGTAATTTCTTATTCTCTTTTGGTAGAGTACACAAGTTAGTTAACTATAAATTAGCAAATATTGTTATTAATCTTATTTTACTTAATGTTATGTTTCCATTTTATTTTTCTAAAGCAAGATTTTGAGGTTGATTTATTCCTTTGCAAAATATTGTTAACCTTATAAATAATTCCATACACATTATATAGAGTGCAATATGACTATAGTTTTAAATATTATTATTATGTGCAGGTGATGATTATAAAATATGTGTAATATCCCAAATTTTACCCTTTCTTTTTATTTTTATTTTAAATTCTGATTAACTTAATAAATTAACCTTTTTTTAAATCTTGTTTTTTTTAACTAATAATAATTTAATTAAATTTTTTTTTATAACTTTACTAATGTTTTTTATTAACTTTTTTTTTTCTATTTAGTTTATTTATTTAAATCATTTTAAGCTCTTCTTACTAACTTTTAGGATTTAGATTAAAATTTAACTTTTCTTTTCTTTAAGAGTAAATTTTTTTTATAACCTTTTTTAATTAATTTCTAACACATTTTTTTAATCAAATTCTATTACCTTTTTAAAATTAAATCTTTTTTCTAACTTTTTTAAAAGTTAAATCCTTTTTCTAACTACTTTTTAAAGTTAAATTTTTTTTTCTAACTTTTTTTTAAAGTTAAATCTTTTTTTCTCTAACTTCCTTTTAAAATTAAATCTTTTTTTTTCTCTAACTTCCTTTTAAAATTAAATCTTTTTTTTTCTCTAGTTTCTTTTTAAAATTAAATCTTTTTTTCTAACTATTTTAAAAATTAAATCTAACCTTTTTTTATAAATTAAATCTATCCTTTTTTTTTAAAATTAAATCTAAATCTTTTTTTGACACCATCCTTTTTCAAATTAAAATTCTAAATTCCTTTTAAAATTAAATTCTAACAGTTTTTAAAATAATTCTAACATTTTTTAAAATCAACATTCAAATATATTTTTTTATTTTAAAATTCTAACTCATTTTTTTTAAACTTAAAACTCTAATTTTTATTTAACTTGAAACTCTTATTTTCTTTGCTAACTTTTTAAATTTAAATCCCAACATTTTTTTTTATCAAATCCAATCACAATAAATCACAGATGGAGCAAAATCAAATCAATCAGATCATATCATCATCATAAGAAAATCAGATCTAAATATCAACATCACTATCATTGAATCAAATCTGAAATCATCATAAAAATTCATTCAAATCAAATCAGAGATTGAAAAAGATTGAGATATTCAAATCAAATCAGAGATTGAAAAAGATTGAGATATTCAAATCAAATCTGAGATTGAAAAAGATTTAAAAAAAATCAAGTATAAAAGGACCCTCAGAAGCAACAAAACGGGGGGATCGACAAACATCAAAAACTCTTACAGTCTTCATCAAAAGTAACTAACTCTTCTTTTTTTTTAATTTCTAATCTTTTTTATATCTTTTTTTCAAAATTTCTACCATTTTTTCTTAATTAAAATTCTAACATTCTAACTCTTTTTAAATTAAAACTCTAACTGTTCTTAGTTAATATTTCTTTTTTTTTTTTAATATAAAAATTCATAACTTTTATGTTAAAATTTCAAGAAACTTTTTTTTAAAATTCAAAGTTCTAACTCACTTTTTAACTTTTAATGCTAACTCTTTTTTTATTAAAATTCTAACCTTTTCTCTTTTATTTTCAAACTTTTATTTTTATTTTCTAACCTTTTTTTTAAAAACCGAATTTCGAAGTTCTAATTTTTTTGCTAACTTTTAATTCTAACTTTTAATCTATTTTCTTTTTCTTAATCACATTAAAAACTCTAACTTTTCCAAATCTCACAAAAAAAAAACCTAATTCCATTCTAACTCTTTTCTTATTACCTAAATTCCCATCGTCTCAAAACATTCATCACTTAACTTCTAATTATCGTCAATTCCAATTTTCATCCTTCATTCCTAACAGTATTATTGATTATCCATGAACCTGTTCACTAATATTTATTTATTTATTTTTGTATTTATTTTTATATTTGTACATAATTTGACATCATCGTTGCTATTTCATATTCCATTATTACTTGTATATTATCACTATCTTCATTGTGTATCAATTTTCATTGTTTATTAATTTTTCGCTAACATCCTTATTTTTAAGATCCAAATTTCTAACCTTTTTTTCTTGTTTCGTTAAAATTATAATTTTCTACTTAAATTCCTAACATTCCCGTCTAATTTTTTGTCTAACCCCGTATAATAACAGTCTCTGTTTGTTTTAGTTTTTTGCAGCTGACTAAGTTCAATTGATTTTATTTTCAGTTTAAATATTCAATTATCATATTTGTAACTGCTTATGGGATGTAATTTTGCGAGACAATTGTCGCATTTATCTTTCCGCACTTTATTTTCTGCCGTTGTATGTATATTTAATTTCATCGCATCTTTATAATTAATTTCACTCCTCCGAAGGAATTAGGTCTAGCCGTGTCAATAGTCCTCACCTTCAACCCTTACACCTTTTCAACCCTAAATTTTCATACATGTCTCGCTGTAGGCAAGATTACAATTTTACCCCTAGCATTAGGTCAAAGAGCCGCCGCGCTCATTTTAGGGTTTCCCGCCGTGGAATCCCTAACCTAACCTAACCCTAATTACAACTTAACAATTCAACGTAGAGATTTGGAGTTTCTACACTCCGCGTAAGCGTGTCCCTAAGATACGTTTATTCCCCCATTGAAACCTTGACCACAGTCAAGACGTTTCTAACCTCCCTTTTGAGGGGAACTACGATTACTCTGATTCCACTCCCGTAAGGATACGTAGGCACAAGATGCGATGTCTTGCCGAGTAAACTTAGAATTAACCCCTTAGGTCTTCTTTCTCACTTGTAATCCCTTTGTATATATACCTTAAGCAAATAAATAAAGCAAAATAGTGAACATCTGAACAAAAGGTTCCTGTAGAGTACTACAGAAGTTTAGGGTGCTAATACCTTCCCTAAATTTAACCAACCCCCGAACCCTAGATCTTTCCCCGCATTGTATTTACGATGCAAAATAGGTTTTCCCTCTTTTGACCTTTTCCTTCGGATAAATCAAAGAGCGGTTGTGAATTGAATTGCGATTCAAACTCATTAATAGTTTGTGATCCTATTTCCACCGCAACAATATGAGTGTGTAGGAATGATGTGTTAAGAAATAATGATAATATGTTTGTTTAACTTTTGATGTATGCTTGTTTTGAATAACTTTTGTGATTTAAGTGCTTCATATGCTTTCTCTGCTACTATATTAGTATTACGTTTCTAAACTAATGTTTATCTTCTTTAAAAGAAATGGAGAAACCGAGGAGGAGGCAAGATTAAAAAGTTGATGATGTAAAAGCAGTAGGGAAGAAGCATGAGTTAATTATTAGGTTCAAAGATTGAAAAATGAGAGTAGGTTCAGGAAGACCTAGAATAATAAGAAAATTGGTTATTATTCATGATAAAATATTAAAGATATATAAGGAAGAAAAACTTGAACAATCACCCAAAATCTGACTATGGAAAGATCAGGCTAATCAATTAACCACCCATTTTTTTCTTTTATTTGCATATTATATTTATAAGCTTAATTAAATTTAAAACAATCTATTTTAAAATTTTAAATAGCTTAATTTGTAATATGTTTAGGCAGCTAAATATTATAATATTTGGCAAAAAAAAATTTTAAAAAAACTTTAAAACTTATATTGCTAATCATCCTCTTTATAATCTTTTGCTAAGAAAACACAAGATAAAGTGTTACACCATTATCAAAACATGTTCTTATTTTAATATATCAAATATCAATTCAAAATTGTTAATGCTTTTGATATTATTAATCACCAAATGAATATTACAAATGTATGATATTATTTATTGTTTCCAAGTTCGTTATTGTATTACAAAAATTAAAATAAGAAATGACTTAGAGTACTATTTATTTTTACAGTAATTTCTTATTCTCTTTTTGAAGAGTACACAAGTTAGTTAACTATAAATTAGCAAATATTGTTATTAATCTTAATTTGCGTAATGTTATGTTTCCTTTTTATTTTTCTGAAGCAAGATTTTGAGGTTGATTCATTCCTTTGCAAAATATTGTTAACCTTCTAAATAATTCCAAACACATTATATAGAGTGCAATATGACTATAGTTTCAAATTTTAATGTTATGTGCAGGTGATGATTATAAAATATGAGTGTGTAGGAATGATGTGTTTAGAAATAATGATAATATGTTCGTTTAACTTTTGATGTATGCTTGTTTTGAATAACATTTGTGATTTAAGTACTTGATATGCTTTCTCTGCTACTATATTAGTATTATGTTTGTAAACTAATGTTTATCTTCTTTAAAGGAAGATGGAGAAATCGAGGAGGAGACAAGATTAAAAAGTTGATGATGTAAAAGCAGTAGGGAAGAAGCATGAGTTAATTATTAGGTTCAAAGATTGAAAAATGAGAGTAGGTTCAGGAAGACCTAGAATAATCAGAAAATTGGTTATTATTCCTGATAAAACATTAAAGATATATAAGGAAGAAAAACTTGAACAATCACCCAAAATCTGACTATGAAAAGATGGAGCTAATCAATTAACCACCCATTTTTTCTTTTATTTGCATATTATATTTATAAGCTTAATTAACTTCAAAACAACCTATTTTAAAATTTTAAAGAGCTTAATTTGTAATATGTTTAGACAGCTAAATATTATAATATTTCACAAAAAAATTTAAATAAAACATTAAAACTTATATTTCTAATCATCCTCTTTATAATCTTTTGCTTAGAAACCACAAGATAAGTTGTTACACCATTATCAAAAGCACATTCTTTTTTGAATATATCAAATATCAATTCAAAATTTTTAATTCTTTTGATATTATCAATCGCAAAATGAATATCACAAATGTATGATATTATTTATTGTTTTCAAGTTCATTATTGTATTACAAAAATTAAAATAAGAAATCCCTTAGAGTACTATTTTTTTTACAGTAATTTCTTATTCTCTTTTGGTAGAGTACACACGTTAGTTAACTATAAATTAGCAAATATTGTTATTAATCTTATTTTACTTAATGTTATGTTTCCATTTTATTTTTCTAAAGCAAGATTTTGAGGTTGATTTATTCCTTTGCAAAATATTGTTAACCTTATAAATAATTCCATACACATTATATAGAGTGCAATATGACTATAGTTTTAAATATTATTATTATGTGCAGGTGATGATTATAAAATATGAGTGTGTAGGAATGATGTGTTAAGAAATAATGATAATATGTTTGTTTAACTTTTGATGTATGCTTGTTTTGAATAACTTTTGTGATTTAAGTGCTTCATATGCTTTCTCTGCTACTATATTAGTATTACGTTTCTAAACTAATGTTTATCTTCCTTAAAAGAAATGGAGAAACCGAGGAGGAGGCAAGATTAAAAAGTTGATGATGTAAAAGCAGTAGGGAAGAAGCATGAGTTAATTATTAGGTTCAAAGATTGAAAAATGAGAGTAGGTTCAGGAAGACCTAGAATAATAAGAAAATTGGTTATTATTCATGATCAAATATTAAAGATATATAAGGAAGAAAAACTTGAACAATCACCCAAAATCTGACTATGGAAAGATCGAGCTAATCAATTAACCACCCATTTTTTTTCTTTTATTTGCATATTATATTTATAAGCTTAATTAAATTTAAAACAATCTATTTTAAAATTTTAAAGAGCTTAATTTGTAATATGTGTTGCACCCCAAAATTTGACCAACCGGGTCCCGTATTTGGTCCTATGTTTCGACGCATAACCGCATTCGCATCTGCATATCGCATACAGTGCATCTTTCATTTATTTTGGTTTTATCGGGATCACAGCTCTCGTCTCGCGTCTCAGGTGTTTTTTAATCAGTTTAGATAGGTAGAATTGTATTTTTGGGATATTTCGGTGCCCGTTTATTTTTACCGGCTATTTTGGTGCGCTCTTGCGGTGTTATGTGTCGTTCGGTGCTTATTTTGTTCCTCTGGAATTATTGTGATTTTTCTAGATTTTATTTGCTATTTTTAGGGTTTAAATAGATTTTTAATCATTTTAGGATAATATGGAATTTTATAGAATATTAATAGATTTTTCTTTTAGAATATTAATTGAATTTTTGAATATATTTTTAGATATAGAATATTAATAGGTTTTAATATTTTTAATAGTTTTTAGAATATATTAGATATTAATTGGTTTTGATAGAAGCATATAGTTTTTTTAGATATAGAACTATTATAGATTTTTGTTTTGGATTTATAGAATATAATAAATTTTCTTGTAAATAGTATAGAATTTAATAGCTTTTTTAATATAGAGATAAATAGATTTTTTTTCTTTTAATAGTTTTTATTAGATGTTATTAGAAATTTAATAAATTTTTTAATATAGGTTTTATTAGAGTTTTAGATTAGTGGATTTGTTAGAGTTTGTTAATTAATAGAAATTAATTGAGTTTAGTTTAGTTAATTAGGTTTAGTTTAGTTAGTGTAATTGGGCTAATTTGTTTCATTTCAGTTTTTTGAAGTTTTTTAATCATTTTTTCGTTGGGCCTCATTTTCAATTCAGCCAAAGCCCATTCGCAGGTCCAGAATCAATCCATTTTTGTCCAGAAATCTCCAGCATTCTCCAAAAAGTTCAAGAAAAATCAAGCACTATAAGAGCAGCAGGCCACGTGTAAACTCAGGGGGACCCCACGTTACTCATTCATCACGCTGCCACATCACACACTTCAGATCTTCCTCTCACTGCCACGCCAAGGACAAGTGGCATCCATGCACCGTCTTCCCCCACTCACCCACCACGTGTCCACTGCCTAACCCCCACCGGTTGCATGGCCGGCGGCCATGCAACCACCGCAACAGCCCGCAGCCGGCAGCCCTAACCAGATCCGGCCACCGTGAATTTCACCGGAAAGCTCAAACCACAGAAAATCCCAGATTCTCCAACAACATTCATCTTCCTCCTCTAATCTTCATCATCCATCCACGATCTTCAATCACCGGAAATTGCGGCACAGAAGTTTGCTCCGATCGATCTTCAATCTTCACTTCAACGCCAGAAACTTCATCCATCAAGAACAACTTTCCAGGATCTTCACTCAACGTTCCTCACCTTCGTGTTCGATCTGCGAGATTTCGCCGGAACCTTCAAGACCTCCCTCATTCGCCATTACGAGTTCCTCAGCCTTCATGCAAGAGATCCCCAGAAATTCATCAGAAATGATGAATATTCATAGAATCTTCAAGTGTTCCAGAATGAACTCTTAACGAACGTCATCAAGAATCATCGCCTAGTCATCAACTTCAGACGTTTTCCAGAAAGTTCTCCAAATCACCAACGCGTTCAGCCTTCAAGATCTAGATTCTTCAGGAAAGAGACTTCAAGAACGAAAATCTTTACGAATGCAACAACTTCAAAAAAAAAATCTCCAGAATAGTCACCTTCCTCAAATGATCTTCATCGATCGTCATGGAATGTTCAACTGCTCATCAAGAATGTTGTTCAGCTCTTCATAGACCTTCAGATGTTTCCAGAAGTTCGTCCTGAAACCACCATACCTTTCAACATCCATCAACACTCGCTCGAACATCGTCATCCATCCGGTAATGGCGAGATCTCCACCTATATTCTCAAGTATCATCATCATCTGTTATTCTTCAAGCATCAGAGTAGAGACTGGAAGAGCGAAATGATGATTGAATCGGGGAAGAGGATTGGATTGAGGGAGACGGGAGAGGCTGAGAGGTGAGAAACGGCGGCCATGAACAGTATCCAGAAGAGGGAGATTGAATTAGGGTTTCGGTGATATGGGTGGGTCAGGCTCTTGGGCCTCAAACACCAAGCCCATTGGGATTTCTGGGACTGCTACATCTGCGTTTTGGCCAGCACCCCCTCCCAAGTTTTTTTTCCTGAACTAACACTTATGGGTTGGGCCCAGTTTGGTTTTTGTTGGTCTTACTGGCTAACTCCCCCATGTACCAATATACCCCATTCCCCTTTATTATTTTCTTTTTGTTTTTTTTCTTTATTATAGTGCATGGAGACATATTTGCAAATACATGAAAAAAAGAGAATATTAAAGGAAAAAGTATAGTGAAAAGAAAAAATGTTGAGAAATAGTTGAAAAAAAGTGAAGAAAAATATAGAAAAAATATTAGAAAAATAAAGAAATATTTGAAAAAAGAATTTGAAAAAAGAAAAAGGAGAGAAAATATTGTGAAAAAATATATAGAAAAATAATGGAGGAAAAATACATAGAAAAAAAAATGAAAAAATGTATGAAGAAGATATTGAAAAAAGAATTTAGAAAAGAAGCATGAAAAAAGAAAAGAAGAAAATAGTTGGAAAATAGCAAAAAATATTAGATGTAATATTTTTTTTAGGATTTATTTTTTAGAGGTAATTTTAGAAGTCCACTAGTTAGGGGGCTTTTTTCAGTTGATTTTTTCAGGATAAATAGGATAGTATTTCTTAGGAGATTATTTTTCAGTATTCACCATTGTAATCATTTTTCAGAATGTTAATAAAACGAGATTTGAGTTGTGGTCCCGAAGTAGCCGAACTACAGCTGCTCTGATTTCTCGTACCAAACGAGAATATGTAGGCATAGGATGCGATATCCTAGCGAGCACACTAACAACTGACTTTTTGTTCTCTCGCTGCTGTGCGATCGAGACTTTCCCGCTGACGACTAATTGTTACCCTTTTTCTCTCTTGCCCGAGTGCATTTGAGACCAAGCCATAGTTTTGCCCATAGGTTCTCGTACCTTTTGAGACCAGTTGATTTTCTCACTGCTGTGTGAGGATACCCTTGTTTAGCCGTAGTTAGCCTGAACTACGTAAAGCTCTGATCTTCCATGCAGTGTGGAAGTACGTAGGCACAAGACGCGAGGTCTTGGCGAGCCAATTTTTCCTGTAGTCCCGAACTACGTTGACTCTGACTTTCTCTCTTGAGAATACGTAGGCATAGAGTGCGATGCTCTATCGAGTCAATTCCCTTCCGTTTAGATTTAGCAGCCGTAGATAGATTGTTTTTGCATCCTTTAGACAACCTAAGCAAGCGTGGATCCCATCGAGTACGATGGACGTGAGGGGTGTTAATACCTTCCCCTTGCGTAATCGACTCCCGAACCCCGGTTTTGGTTGCGACGACCATACCTTTCCCCGTTTTTTTTGCGAGGTTTACTTCGAGCGTTTCCTTTCCCTCCGTTGGGATAAATAACGCACGGTGGCGACTCTTCTGTCAGCCGGCGTCGATTTTCGCAGTAGCGACAGCTGGCGACTCTGCTGGGGATCCAACGTCCCCTAGCTGCTAAGGACTGCGATAGTCCTTATGCATGTGGGATCCAACGTCCCCTAAGAGAGAGTCAATCCTAGCGCTTGTTTGCTTGTCTATTGGGGTTTTATTTATTGATATTATCTGTTGCTGTTGGGGTGTTACGGGTGTTCTATGATTGAGAGATAAGCCGGACCTGGGCTTGAGTGCACCTTAGACTTAGAGTAGAGACTAGTGGGCGCGTACCGGCTTTGCTTGTACTAGTGTCCCGCGAAATCTACACTCGGACGAGGTTCTTCTGGTTGACTTCTTTTTCTACCCTTTGGGTCGAGGGGGTTGTTGGTCAGTTGGATTGTCGACTCCGGGAACCGATCATTTGGAAGTTAGCTAAGTGAGGCCTCTTCAAGACTTGATGATGCCACTCCTTCTGGGAATCGTATCGTCAGTTTTGAAAGTCTGTGACGCTAACGACCGCATAGGATGTCGTACCTTGTCAGATATAGGTCCATACCTGTGAGTGGGGGGTTTTTTTTGCAGGAAACTTGACTTCCAACCTACCCGTTATGATGGTCTTCTCTTCAGAGCGACCGTTCTCCGTCAGCAGTGCAGCAGTATCCAGATTATGTGGGGGTTGTGGTCCCGTTGTTTGCTGCATCTTGCATATCATGTGCATAATAGTGTTGCATCATATTGCATATCATCCTCCAGTTAGCCAGAGTTCTGATCCAGCCTTTGTTTCCTGAAGATGATTACCCGGAGTTTGGACTGAGCAACTGTTGATTGTCAGAAGACCGACCTAGGGGTTGAGTAGATGTGAGCAGAATCAAGCATTGAAGTCGGCTAAAGATTATTGGTAGCTATGTCTGAAGGCAATTTCCAGTCTCCTAACACCCTGACGGGGTTCACTATGGCGTCCAACCCTCTGTACGATTCTATGGAAGACTTCCCGCAAGTGAACAATGTTGCTGCAGACCAAGTTGTACAGCCTTCTGTTGAGAACCAAGGTCGACATGAGCAGTTTGTTGCCCGGAATGAGCGTCCTCCTCCTGTTAACAATCAAGGTGTTGCTTTCCCTGTGATGAATTACCGAAGAGATATTCCAACGGCTGGGATGGTGGATCCAAGAGCTCTTGAAAAGGATAGAAGACTCCGAGCATTGGAAGAAGGAATGAAATCTTTGAAAGTCAAAGATGCTGTTAACCTGGATGTTGTAGGCATGTGTTTGGTTCCTGACCTGGTGTTGCCTTACAAGTTCAAAGTGCCGAAATTTGAGAAGTACACGGGAGATAGCTGTCCGAAGCTGCATTTGATGATGTTCTGTCGAAGAATGACTGCGTTTGCGCGAGATGATAAATTGATGATCCATTGCTTTCAAGATAGTCTGACTGGGGCATCTTTGAGGTGGTATATGCAGTTAGAGAGGAATCAGATTCAGTCATGGATCGATTTAGCCAAAGCTTTTCTGAAGCAGTACGATTACAATTTAGACATAGCTCCCTATCGCATGCATTTGCAAGAATTGTCTCAAGAGAACAATGAGCCTATCAGGAAGTATGCTCAGAGATGGAGAGAATTTGCTGCTAGAGTGCAACCACCACTCCTTAACCAGGAGCTAGCAAGCATGTTTGTAGATTCCCTACAAGATCCGTACTTCGAAAGATTGCTCGGACTTCCAATAAGTTTCTCTGACGTGGTAGCATTAGGAGAACGCCTTGAGTATGCCATAAGAATTGGGAAAATTCAGGTTACTTCAAATGATCAAGCTGGTGAAACTGAATATACTTGTGACTATCAGAGTGAAGAAGAAGTTGTGATCAACGCAGTCATGCCAAAGGTTGAATATCCTCAAAGCGAATCAGTGAATTTTGTTGGTTCATCATCTTATCAGAGATCAGTACCTCCTGTGGCTTGTTATACTGAACAGACAGCCGTGTCTGGGGCACCCTATCAGGAACCTTATGTCGCTTCCCTTGCAAATCAACGAACTCGTGGTCGAGGTTATCAGAATCAGCGTCAGAATCAGAATCGACCTCGCAACAATTTGGAACGAAGGAATGCTCCTTTTCACCTAGTGCCTATGCCGTATAGCCAGGTGCTACCGTCTTTGATCCAGAAGTCTTTGGTGGAACCTAAAGCTCTTAAGCCAGTTCCAGAACCTTACCCTCCTGGGTACAATCCCCACGTTCAGTGTGGTTATCATGGTGGCTCTCCAGGGCATTCGACGGAAGATTGTAAAGCATTTCAGGCGAAAGTACAGCAGTTGATTGACCAGGATCGCATTTCCTTTCGAGAAGGATTTCTGTTTGTTCATCCCAACCGCTCAGCTGTCTAAGCTCGTAGATTCGGAAAGTATTCCCCAGCAAAAGCCAGTGATTCAGACAGGCAGGCGCCCTCAGCATTGGCAGTTCTCAGACCTTTATATATCATTTGCATTTGTAGTTTCTTTTCTGTTAGTTACTACTTGCTTTTAAACATAGTGTGTTTCGAATGGTGATAATAATAAAATGACTATGCATTTTTCTGAATTAATCATGTCGCTGTCGCTCATTTACTACATTGCACTGACACTTGCATTTTATTCACTCCACTTTATCACTGTGACTAGCAAAGTTAGGAGGGAGGATGACGAAACTAAACTCATAACCAATGATCGTATGCTTTCAGATAAGACCGTACTGATGACGTACAAGGCATTGTTTCCATTCCCCAAACACTGGAGATATAAGGAGTTAGTCCCTTGTTAACCACTTCGAGCCAGGAAGTAGAAGTTTTTTCAGACTTTTAAACCCTCACATCTTAACCCGGGGCAGGGTAGTTGTCAGTTAGCTTGACCAAGCACTCAAGTCTTACAGAGGGGTGTTGTCTTTCGAGGATCAATCAGTTTATACCTTTCAAGGGGTCAAACCTCACCAATCAGGAGTGAGACAGTTACAATCCTTTCGGAGCAATCAAGACAACCAGTGTCACACGACTTTGTTCCAAAAGAAAGAAAGAAAGAAAGCCCGCTAAGTAAAGAAAGAAAAGCTGGAAAGCTAATATTTAGGCAAAAATCAGGGCATCCCGCTGGACTTCAAAAGAAAACGAAAAAACGAAAAGAACTCAAAAGGAGTCAGTCCAGACAAAAGTTGGGGAATCAAAAGAACGAAAAGAGGGGATATCAATAGAAAATTTTTCCCCAGCGAGTCACAAAGTCGTGTACACAGACACTGAAGACGAAAAGGAGTAGCTATCACTCCAGAAAAAACCTTGTGAATTCCTTAACTGTGGTTCTTACCATTCAACATACCTCTCGAAGAGGCGAGCGCTTGTGCCAGGTTAACTGAACCTTAGGATCGGAGATCATCACGTAGAAGGGATGGGTACAAATCAACATTTGAGCCAAATATCCTTTGTTTCACGAACCGTGAACCCGACCACGATACAACCCTTAAAAGACCTAATTGAGGTAGGGTTATTCTGAAGTGCATTACGATAAGGTTGAGTAACCTGACTCCTTCTTGACTTGCTAGTCACATCCTTGTTGTATTTTTTCACTGATCACGTAAGCACTGCGTTTGAACGCTGGTTCATTCGTCACTCACAATCATTGCATGTAAATGAGTGACAACTCAAATTTTTTCAAAATCTGCATAAACACTGCATTAAGATTACCATTCGTGGACAGAGAATTTTTAATTGCAGGTTAGTAGTTGGCATGAAAGAAATTCCAACAGGGAATAATCGAGCAGGACTGAGTAATTCAGCAGTCTGAACCAGGATGGTGTATGTTGTGAAGCCTTGTGAATCAGGGGCATCGACTTCCAGTAAGTTCGGAATCAGTGAGTCTGAGGACAAGTCCCGAAGCTTCAGTTGATCAGGGGCAATTTGTTTGAAAAGCGGTCGATCAGAAATGAGTCTTCTCGAGAGCCAATCAGGGGCAATTATGCAGAACGTTGAGATTTGAAAGCAGACATTCCAGTGGATAATCAGATCAGGTTAAGTCGCTAGAACGCTCATTCAGGGGCAAGTCAGTTCAGAGAGTGTTGAAACCAACTGGGTTGATAGGTGTCTAATGGAGATTGAATTCTGTTGTCATACAGATACCGGGGTAAGTAATATCGAAGTCGTCTCGTAGCAAGCTGTTCAGAGCAATTATTCCCAGGAGTTAAACTGGGGCAAGTTGTTTAAGCCAGTCTTTTCATCCCCAGCTGAGTGTACTGGGGCAAGTTGTTCAAGCCAGGCTGTTTATCCCCAGCCAGAGTTGAGTATCGGGGAATCATGGCATTACCCTCATCAAAACCTTAGCATTTCAAAAAGGGCCTTGCTGTCGTTGGATCATTATCCTGCGGTTTAAACCTGTTGCGTGTCGGTAACTAGTCATTTCCAAAGTCCAGTTCTCGTCTGGCAAACCGGTAACCAGTTCTCGTCTGGCCTACCCTATCGTAAGCATCAGTTCCCGTCTGGTGCAGTTTATTGTAAGCATCAGTTCCCGTCTGGTGCAGTTTATTGTAACCAGTTCTCGTCTGATTACCGTTTCTTCAGTTGTTGTATCAGTTCTCGTCTGGTACATGTCGTTGCGTAGCCAGTTCTCGTTTGGTCGCCATTTCTTCAAGTATTGTATCAGTTCTCGTCTGGTACATGTCGTTGCGTAATCAGTTCTCGTCTGGTTATCGTGTGTTTTAACCTGTGTGCTATACCAGTTCTCGTCTGGTATATGTCAGCGTTCAGCCAGTTCTCGCCTGGTTGTCTATGCCTCAGTCCGTTATCCAGTCAGCCTCGTCTGATGTCCAAAACAAAAATCAATTTTCGTTCAATTTTCTTAACCTATTTCCCTATCATTTCTCGCCTGGTAGTCTATTTTTGAATGCTAGTTCTCGTCTAGTATTTTCCATATCTTCCACTGTGTACATAATCCATGATTATCCTAAGCCAGAAAAAAAAAAAAAAACCTACAGGTATCTGACACAGTATTTCCCAATGACTCGCATGTTGTCAGGTTCCCCGATACAAAGCTCGACGGATACCAGTGCTTCGATTAATGTTTGAATTCCTCGTGGATGTTGTTAAATCAGAATTGCTACTCTTCAGCAGATGAAAGTTGCTCATTATCCCCGGAAGAGCCGAGATTGTATTTTCTCCCGCATCAGAGTAGGATCAGGAGTATCCTCAGCGGACTAAGATTGATATCCTTGATAGTAAGGGCATTTCCAGCAGTGTGCTACGCGCAATCAATCCCAGCTTGGATCAATCCCCGCAGAGCATCAACAGTTGAAGAGAGCATCCCCAAGCAGAGTTGTTTTTCTTTCCCCAGTGAAGTCGCCAAGCAGGGTTGCCTTTTCATTTCTCAAGCAGGACGGTTATCCCCAGCGGATTTGATTTCCCTTTTCCAGCATTTATTTTGCTGAGATAATTTTGTGACTTCGGTTAATCCCCAGTAGAGTTGGCGTTTCCGTTCTCTGGCAGCTCGAGCCTGCATTAGCATTTGCATATATCGTCATAGCACTTATACAAACATATAACATATCCATGTCGTCTGGGCCTCGCATTTTCAAGCAGAACGCATCGCATATCCATGTCATGTAAGGCATTGCATCATTATCAGACATACGCATTTCGAAACATGGACCAGGCGAGTTGCCTATTGGATTTCGAATTTGTTCCCCCGCAGAGTTGTGTGGTTAAGCTTCTCTTCTTCCTCAGCGGAGTGATTCTTCGTCTGGTTATTACGTCAGCACTGGAAAGAAAAAAACAAGACAAAGATTGACATATATCAAGCTTTTCTGAAGCTGCCGCCTTGTCAGAATAGGTGCCAGGCAGTTCAATTCAGAATTCCCCAGGAGAGTT
This sequence comes from Lathyrus sativus, assembly GCA_963859935.3. Classification (NCBI taxonomy): domain Eukaryota; kingdom Viridiplantae; phylum Streptophyta; class Magnoliopsida; order Fabales; family Fabaceae; genus Lathyrus; species Lathyrus sativus. The sequence goes on along the minus strand of OZ012741.1, from coordinate 445,357,624 downwards.
TCCTCAGGTTCGCCGTGAACCATGAGTCGACAGGAAAAATCCCATAACAGATGGGAAGGTGTTTGCTTTTCTGAAGCATTATTCCGAAGAATCAGTATCTGTGGCGTCACACAGGTAATTGGTGTTGGAAAAAAAAAACAGCAGAAAATTTATCAGAAAATTGACCAGTTGTTGCCGTGACAACCAGACTTCAGTTTATTGGAGGCTATTCCTCAAGCAGTTTGCAGTATATTCCCGCGGTTGGCAAATTTCAGGGTTCCATTTGTATTCAACCGTCATCTACCTTTGAATGTTTGAAGGCTGAGCGCTCTTCAACCATTCAGGTCCAAGCCGCTTGAATAGGGGCAGCTGTTGCACCCCAAAATTTGACCAACCGGGTCCCGTATTTGGTCCTATGTTTCGACGCATAACCGCATTCGCATCTGAATATCGCATACAGTGCATCTTTCATTTATTTTGGTTTTATCGGGATCACAGCTCTCGTCTCGCGTCTCAGGTGTTTTTTAATCTGTTTAGATAGGTAGAATCGTATTTTTGGGATATTTCGGTGCCCGTTTATTTTTACCGGCTATTTTGGTGCGCTCTCGCAGTGTTATGTGTCGTTCGGTGCTTATTTTGTTCCTCTGGAATTATTGTGATTTTTCTGGATTTTATTGGCTATTTTTAGGGTTTAAATAGATTTTTAATCATTTTAGGATAATATGGAATTTTATAGAATATTAATAGATTTTTCTTTTAGAATATTAATTGAATTTTTGAATATATTTTTAGATATAGAATATTAATAGGTTTTAATATTTTTAATAGTTTTTAGAATATATTAGATATTAATTGGTTTTGATAGAAGCATATAGTTTTTTTAAATATAGAACTATTATAGATTTTTGTTTTGGATTTATAGAATATAATAAATTTTCTTGTAAATAGTATAGAATTTAATAGCTTTTTTAATATAGAGATAAATAGATTTTTTTTCTTTTAATAGTTTTTATTAGATGTTATTAGAAATTTAATAAATTTTTTAATATAGGTTTTATTAGAGTTTTAGATTAGTGGATTTGTTAGAGTTTGTTAATTAATAGAAATTAATTGAGTTTAGTTTAGTTAATTAGGTTTAGTTTAGTTAGTGTAATTGGGCTAATTTGTTTCATTTCAGTTTTTTGAAGTTTTTTAATCATTTTTTCGTTGGGCCTCATTTTCAATTCAGCCAAAGCCCATTCGCAGGTCCAGAATCAGTCCATTTTTGTCCAGAAATCTCCAGCATTCTCCAGAAAGTTCCAGAAAAATCAAGCACTATAAGAGCAGCAGGCCACGTGTAAACTCAGGGGGACCCCACGTTACTCATTCATCACGCTGCCACATCACACACTTCAGATCTTCCTCTCACTGCCACGCCAAGGACAAGTGGCATCCATGCACCGTCTTCCCCCACTCACCCACCACGTGTCCACTGCCTAACCCCCACCGGTTGCATGGCCGGCGGCCATGCAACCACCGCAACATCCCGCCGCCGGCAGCCCTAACCAGATCCGGCCACCGTGAATTTCACCGGAAAGCTCAAACCACAGAAAATCCCAGATTCTCCAACAACATTCATCTTCCTCCTCTAATCTTCATCATCCATCCACGATCTTCAATCACCGGAAATTGCGGCATAGAAGTTTGCTCCGATCGATCTTCAATCTTCACTTCAACGCCAGAAACTTCATCCATCAAGAACAACTTTCCAGGATCTTCACTCAACGTTCCTCACCTTCGTGTTCGATCTGCGAGATTTCGCCGGAACCTTCAAGACCTCCCTCATTCGCCATTACGAGTTCCTCAGCCTTCATGCAAGAGATCCCCAGAAATTCATCAGAAATGATGAATATTCATAGAATCTTCAAGTGTTCCAGAATGAACTCTTAACGAACGTCATCAAGAATCATCGCCTAGTCATCAACTTTAGACGTTTTCCAGAAAGTTCTCCAAATCACCAACGCGTTCAGCCTTCAAGATCTAGATTCTTCAGGAAAGATACTTCAAGAACGAAAATCTTTACGAACGCAACAACTTCAAAAAAAAAATCTCCAGAATAGTCACCTTCCTCAAACGATCTTCATTGATCGTCATGGAATGTTCAACTGCTCATCAAGAATGTTGTTCAGCTCTTCATAGACCTTCAGATGTTTCCAGAAGTTCGTCCTGAAACCACCAGACCTTTCAACATCCATCAACACTCGCTCGAACATCGTCATCCATCCGGTAATGGCGAGATCTCCACCTATATTCTCAAGTATCATCATCATCTGTTATTCTTCAAGCATCAGAGTAGAGACTGGAAGAGCGAAATGATGATTGAATCGGGGAAGAGGATTGGATTGAGGGAGACGGGAGAGGCTGAGAGGTGAGAAACGGCGGCCATGAACAGTATCCAGAAGAGGGAGATTGAATTAGGGTTTCGGTGATATGGGTGGGTCAGGCTCTTGGGCCTCAAACACCAAGCCCATTGGGATTTCTGGGAATGCTACATCTGCGTTTTGGCCAGCACCCCCTCCCAAGTTTTTTTTTCCTGAACTAACACTTATGGGTTGGGCCCAGTTTGGTTTTTGTTGGTCTTACTGGCTAACTCCCCCATGTACCAATATACCCCCTTCCCCTTTATTATTTTCTTTTTGTTTTTTTTCTTTATTATAGTGCATGCACTAGTGCAGAAATGACTTTTTACATCGGGCCAAAAACACATTTTACATCGGGTCTGGGTCCGATGTAAAGCCAAGCGATGTAGTAAATCAAAGACATTTTACATCGGGTCATATACCGATGTAAAAAATACATCTACTACATCGGTTGACAGTTAAGACTGATGTGAAATATATTATTATTAATTTTTTTTTTATAAAAAAAAACACTTTTTACATCGGTTGTTATTCGGAACCGATGTAAAATGTGTCATAGGTGATTTTTTACATCGGTTGGTCAGTAGAACCGATGTAAAAGGTCTCATAGGTGTGTTTTTTTACATCGGTTGTCTGTTTGATCCGATGTAAAAGGCGTTTTTTTACATCGGTTTCCTTTTTGACCCGATGTAAAAGGTGTGCTACGTGTCTTCAAAGTTTATGTTTTTACATCGGTTTTTAGGCACACCCACCCGATGTAAAATGTAGGTTGTTTTTCTTAAATATTTATACTAATTTTTATCCGAATCGATATGGAATCCCTGTAATTTTTTAAGTACCTAATTTTTCATATTTTTCCAACATCACACATACCAAATTTTAGCTATTTGGTATGCAATTTTTTATATTTTTTCAACTAAGCTTTTAGTTTCATTGCACCAAATAGCTAGGATACACATATTCTTCAACATGAACAAATTGATTTACAAAAGTACTAATCTAGTATACATACAATTGTTCAATCCACAAGAAATTGATTTACAAAAGTACAAATTGATTTACAAAAGTACTAATCTAGTACACATATTCTTCAATATTCAACTATTTATAAGTCCTTTACCACACTTGAATACTAACATGTAATCCACAAGAAATCCGTTGTAGCTAGCTTCGGTAAAGAACACCAAAATCACATTTGCTGACAATAAATAATAATAACAATAAACATCAGCAGACAATACCAAAATCAAGAAACTCAAATCAGGTATACATAGACAATTCTATATAACTCACCTTATAAAGCTTAATTTTTATATAACTCAAAGAAACATTTTGCCCAACGGAGTCGCAAATCATACAAATCATTTTGTGTTAATTCTGTTGGATCATCAAATACCTACAATATGTAAATAGCAATATAAAGTTATTCTTTGAAAATTCACCTTAAGTTGCAAACGAAAAGTAAATAACAAAGTAAAGTTATTTTTATTTACCTGCAACCAAGACTCGGTTATGTTGGCAGAGACAATATCCAACATATTTTTCGTAACATAGTATCCACAGTCAATAGAATTATATTGTCGCCTTGTCTAAAATAAATGACACAATTAGTGAATACTTATGATAAAATTAAATATAAAATTATAATTTACATGATGCTTACTTTGGGTTGGAGCCATGTAGCCTTTTTTCTATTTCCATTTGCCATTTGATAAACCCCGAAAGCACTAATTCAGAAAAAAAATCCATATAGAGCCACATAAAATATGAAATTACTTTTGTAAAATTAAGCACAACCTAGTTATAGTCTTCCTAACATTGTTAGGCAATATCCCACAAATAGCCACCGGTAGTAGCTGTTGCATTAAGACATGGCAATCATGAGATTTTAACCCAACTATTCCTAACACAATGGTATTTGCATAAAATTCTATTACTCAAATTTAACCCAAATAGCACCAAATTAACATCAAAATTATTTGACATTTTTACAAAAAGCTATTATTGAAAATAGTAAAATCATGTACTATTAAAGATACCTTATTTATCGTTGTTATCACCGCCAGAGTGCTGGAAAGTAGAAAAAGCTCAAGGTTGTCTCTCCAATAGAAACTAAAAAATAAGATATTTCTTTCAGTAGCAAATAATATCAAAACTTCACGTTGAGAATAGTTAACTTTTCCAAGTGAAAGACAACACCTTAAATTTCACGTTGAGAATAGAAACCTATACGGGAGACAGCACCTTAAAATTAACACATACAGAGTTAAATCATTGTGATATCTACAATAGTCCCTCCTTTGGACACATTAGAGAGAACAAAGTCTCTACATGCAAACATGTGGCATTAAATTAAATCATAAAAATTATTCCTAACACAATGGTATTTGCATAAAATTCTATTACTCAAATTTAACCCAAATAGCACCAAATTGACATCAAAATTATTTGACATTTTTACAAAAAGCTATTATTGAAAATAGTAAAATCATGTACTATTAAAGATACCTTATTTATCGTTGTTATCACCGCCAGAGTGCTGGAAAGTAGAAAAAGCTCAAGGTTGTCTCTCCAATAGAAACTAAAAAAATAAGATATTTCTTTCAATAGAAAATAATATCAAAATTTCACGTTGAGAATAGTTAACTTTTCCAAGTGAAAGACAGCACCTTAAATTTCACGTTGAGAATAGAAACCTATACGGGAGACAGCACCTTAAAATTAACACATACAGAGTTAAATCATTGTGATATCTACAATAGTCCCTCCTTTGGACACATTAGAGAGAACAAAGTCTCTACATGCAAACATGTGGCATTAAATTAAATCATAAAAATTATTCCTAACACAATGGTATTTGCATAAAATTCTATTACTCAAATTTAACCCAAATAGCACCAAATTGACATCAAAATTATTTGACATTTTTACAAAAAGCTATTATTGAAAATAGTAAAATCATGTACTATTAAAGATACCTTATTTATCGTTGTTATCACCGCCAGAGTGCTGGAAAGTAGAAAAAGCTCAAGGTTGTCTCTCCAATAGAAACTAAAAAAATAAGATATTTCTTTCAGTAGCAAATAATATCAAAATTTCACGTTGAGAATAGTTAACTTTTCCAAGTGAAAGACAGCACCTTAAATTTCACGTTGAGAATAGAAACCTATACGGGAGACAGCACCTTAAAATTAACACATACAGAGTTAAATCATTGTGATATCTACAATAGTCCCTCCTTTGGACACATTAGAGAGAACAAAGTCTCTACATGCAAATATGTGGCATTAAATTAAATCATAAAAATTATTCCTAACACAATGGTATTTGCATAAAATTATATTACTCAAATTTAACCCAAATAGCACCAAATTCACATCAAAATTATTTGACATTTTTACAAAAAGCTATTATTGAAAATAGTAAAATCATGTACATTAAAGATACCTTATTTATCGTTGTTATCACCGCCAGAGTGCTGGAAAGTAGAAAAAGCTCAAGGTTGTCTCTCCAATAGAAACTAAAAAAATAAGATATTTCTTTCAGTAGCAAATAATATCAAAATTTCACGTTGAGAATAGTTAACTTTTCCAAGTGAAAGACAGCACCTTAAATTTCACGTTGAGAATAGAAACCTATACGGGAGACAACACCTTAAAATTAAACCAAACTGAAAGCAAAAACAAACGATTAGAAGAATACACATGTCTCTATGTATAGTGCCTACTAACACTAAACAAAGTAACAAATAAAGGCTAAACAAAACAGCCTAAAAACATAAATATTTTTCTGGTTTTTCCTTCAGCATTCTGACAGCTTTTCAAATAACTTATAATAATAGTTACATTGCATTTGACTTATATAATATCCAACAATATATATATATATATATATATATATATATATATATATATATATATATATATATATATATATATATATATATTATTTTTAGTCTTACAATCTGTTTGGTCCTTGTGAAAAGGCAGCAATGTATGAATGTGCCTGAAGTGAAGGCAGATATCTTTTCTGATTAATAAATACGTTACCTATCAAACTGAGATTTGGTAATCTTCCTATAAAGCAATTTCAGTCCACCCACTCACCCTAAGCCGAAGCTGGAATTCCATTTCTAAAACTAAATGTATAGTGTCTCAGAATTCCAATTGAAAAACTAAATTAGATAATTATATGAGCGAAATAAAATAATTTATAATATAATTTAAAAATATAATATTATAAGAATAATTTAATTGGTATGCGTTGAAAGTGTAAAATAATTTTACACTATCAATCAATCACCCTCATATATTCCGCCACATTAAACTGTAAATTTTAAGTTATTGATATGATATAACAGATTGATAAATTTCTATTAAATAATAGTATAAAGTTATTTTACACTGTCAATCCATACCAATTAAATTTTTATTAGAATAGATAGTATGATAATTTAAAGGCTAATAAAACTATTGAGTCTTATTTTTTATGTATAAGAATGAAATAAAGTAATAAGTAGAAGAGATCATTTAATTTAAAATTGGATAATTTGTCATCCTCCTTTCAAACAGGTTCAGAAGACCAATCTTATTGAGTTTTAGTTATCTAAAACTAGAAAGCCCTAGCATATTCTTTTGTAATCTATAAAAACATTAGCATCAACAATATTTCACCAATAAAAATTATTAATAATTAGTCACATGTTAGCTAATTTATCTGCACAAATCCTCTTTATATATATATATATATATATATATATATATATATATATATATATATATATATATATATATATATATATATATATATATATATATATATATATATATATATATATATATATATATATATATATATATATATATATATATATATATATATATATATATATATATATATATATATATATATATATATATATATATATATATATATATATATATATATATATATATATATATATATATATATATATATATATATATATATATATATATATATATATATATATATATATATATATATATATATATATATATATATATATATATATATATATATATATATATATATATATATATATATATATATATATATATATATATATATATATATATATATATATATATATATGAGATATAATAAAAGATTCTAGCTCTAAAAACTAGTAAATAATTGTTCTATCTATTCCTTGTGAACCAAAGGAACAATGGATGGCTTAGAAAAAGGATGACCTCCCTTACCTTTATATACATAGAAAAAATAAAATGCAGCAAAATTTAATAAAAAAGTTATTACTCGTAACAGTTTTAAAAATTTAATAAAATTCAGCAAAATAAAACAACTAGTTGAAATGTTCGTTTGTCTCTATGTGAGTCCCAGTGTCAATCCTAGTTTGTATGTATATTATAGGTTTGTCTTTATGTGAGTCCCAGTATCAAACCTATGATATACATGTACGAGTACGAGTATCAATTCTATTTTGAATAAACATATTTATTTTTTGTATTTTATAAATTTATAAACATATTTATTTTTTGTATTTTATAAATTGGGGATTAAAAATGAGTAGCAGTACACGGTAAACATATTTGGTTTTTGTATTTTTGTATCAGTATATGGCTAACTAATTCATCAATATTATGTAAATATGATGAGAGAAAATAATTAATCAGAGAAAACATGATGAGAAACTTATGTAAAAGGAATTTACCTCATCTTCCGCGAAGGGATTGGTGGCGGCGGAAAAAAAAGAAGAAGAATGACGGACGGTGGCGGCGGAGGAAGAATGGTAGACGGTGGCGGCAGAGGAAGAAGAAAAACAATGATGGTGGAAGAGAAGAAGAAGAAAAATGGAGATGGAGACGGGGAAGCGAAAAAGAAGAACGATAAGAGATTTTTGAGAGTTGGAGAATCTTAAGTTTTCAGATAGGGTTTTGGGATTTTAAGAAACATTTTTTATCGGTTGGCAAATAGGCCTGATGTAAAAGGTTTAATCAATTTTATTTAAATTTTTATTTAGAATCTTATTACATCAGTTGAGCTAATTGGCCTGATGTAAAAGGTTTAATAAATATTATTAAATTTTTTATTGAGAAACTTATTACATCAGTTGGGCAAAATGACCCGATGTAAAACGTTTAATCCATTTATTTTTTTATTGAAAAACTTTTTACATCAGTTGGGCAAAATGACCCGATGTAAAACGTTTAATCCATTAATTTTTTATTAAAAAACTTTTTACATCGGTTGGGATAAACAACCCGATGTAAAATGTCTTAATCTATATTTTTTATTAATATAAAGAAGCATCTCATAATATCTGTATTTTTTATAAAATTTCATAATTAGTGCATGTGATCACATTTTATATGAATTTTAAAAAAATATAATCTAGATGATATATACTAAAGAATTGAAATTTTTGAGTATCATGTACGAGTATCAATCCTATTTTGAATAAACATAGAGAAACTATAGAGAAAATAATTAATTAGAGAAAATACGATGAGAAACTTACGTAAAAGGGATTCACGAAGAAGAAGAATATAAGAGATTTTTGGGAGTTGGAGAATCTTAAGTTTTCAGATAGGGTTTTGGGATTTTAAGAAACATTTTACATCGGTTGGGCAAATAGGCCTGATGTAAAATATTTAATCAATTTTATTTAAATTTTTATTTAGAATCTTATTACATCAGTTGGGCAAATTGGCCTGATGTAAAATCTCAATCTATTTTATTTATTTATTTATTGAGGACTTTTACATCGGTTGGGATAAACAACCCGATGTAAAATCCTTTATAACAAAATTTCTTATTATTTACGACACTGCCACCGCATTATTTTTTACATCAGATGGGGTACATGGCCCAATGTAAAATGTTTCACCCATTTTATTTATTTTCTATTGAGAACTTTTTACATCAGTTGGGATAAATGACCCGATGTAAAATCCTTTATAACAAAATTTCTTATTATTTACGACACTGCCACCGTGTTATTTTTTACATCAGTGGAAATATATGTCTGATGTAAAATCTTTAAATCAAATATTTCTCACATCATATTGTTAATAAAACTGACGTAAAATCCTTTAACAAATATTTTTCACATCATATATCTAAAAATCTGATGTAAAATCATTTAACCAAATGTCATATTTTTAGTAGTGATGGAGAAATATTTGCAAATACATGAAAAAAAAGAGAATATTAAAGGAAAAAGTATAGTGAAAAGAAAAAATATTGAGAAATAGTTGAAAAAAAGTGAAGAAAAATATAGAAAAAATATTAGAAAAATAAAGAAATATTTGAAAAAAGAATTTGAAAAAAGAAAAAGGAGAGAAAATATTGTGAAAAAATATATAGAAAAATAATGGAGGAAAAATACATAGGAAAAAAATATGAAAAAATGTATGAAGAAGATATTGAAAAAAGAATTTAGAAAAGAGCATGAAAAAAGAAAAGAAGAAAATAGTTGGAAAATAGCAAAAAATATTAGATGTAATATTTTTTTAGGATTTATTTTTTTGAGGTAATTTTAGAAGTCCACTTGTTAGGGGGCTTTTTTCAGTTGATTTTTTCAGGATAAATAGGATAGTATTTCTTAGGAGATTATTTTTCAGTATTCACCCATTGTAATCATTTTTCAGAATGTTAATAAAACGAGATTTGAGTTGTGGTCCCGAAGTAGCCGAACTACAGCTGCTCTGATTTCTCGTACCAGACGAGAATATGTAGGCATAGGATGCGATATCCTAGCGAGCACACTAACAACTGACTTTTTGTTCTCTCGCTGCTGTGCGATCGAGACTTTCCCGCTGACGACTAATTGTTACCCTTTTTATCTCTTGCCCGAGTGCATTTGAGACCAAGCCATAGTTTTGCCCATAGGTTCCCGTACCTTTTGAGACCAGTTGATTTTCTCACTGCTGTGTGAGGATACCCTTGTTTAGCCGTAGTTAGCCTGAACTACGTAAAGCTCTGATCTTCCATGCAGTGTGGAAGTACGTAGGCACAAGACGCGAGGTCTTGGCGAGCCAATTTTCCCTGTAGTCCCGAACTACGTTGACTCTGACTTTCTCTCTTGAGAATACGTAGGCATAGAGTGCGATGCTCTATCGAGTCAATTCCCTTCCGTTTAGATTTAGCAGCCGTAGATAGATTGTTTTTGCATCCTTTAGACAACCTAAGCAAGCGTGGATCCCATCGAGTACGATGGACGTGAGGGGTGCTAATACCTTCCCCTTGCGTAACCGACTCCCGAACCCCGGTTTTGGTTGCGACGACCATACCTTTCCCCGTTTTTTTTGCGAGGTTTACTTCGAGCGTTTCCTTTCCCTCCGTTGGGATAAATAATGCACGGTGGCGACTCTTCTGTCAGCCGGCGCCGATTTTCGCAGTAGCGACAATATGTTTAGGCAGCTAAATATTATAATATTTGGCAAAAAAAAAATTAAATAAAACTTTAAAACTTATATTGCTAATCATCCTCTTTATAATCTTTTGCTAAGAAAACACAAGATAAAGTGTTACACCATTATCAAAACATGTTCTTATTTTAATATATCAAATATCAATTCAAAATTGTTAATGCTTTTGATATTATTAATCACCAAATGAATATTACAAATGTATGATATTATTTATTGTTTCCAAGTTCGTTATTGTATTACAAAAATTAAAATAAGAAATGACTTAGAGAACTATTTATTTTTACAGTAATTTCTTATTCTCTTTTTGAAGAGTACACAAGTTAGTTAACTATAAATTAGCAAATATTGTTATTAATCTTATTTTGCGTAATGTTATGTTTCCTTTTTTTTTTCTGAAGCAAGATTTTGAGGTTGATTCATTCCTTTGCAAAATATTGTTAACCTTCTAAATAATTCCAAACACATTATATAGAGTGCAATATGACTATAGTTTCAAATATTAATGTTATGTGCAGGTGATGATTATAAAATATGAGTGTGTAGTAATGATGTGTTTAGAAATAATGATAATATGTTCGTTTAACTTTTGATGTATGCTTGTTTTGAATAACATTTGTGATTTAAGTACTTGATATGCTTTCTCTGCTACTATATTAGTATTATGTTTGTAAACTAATGTTTATCTTCTTTAAAGGAAGATGGAGAAATCGAGGAGGAGACAAGATTAAAAAGTTGATGATGTAAAAGCAGTAGGGAAGAAGCATGAGTTAATTATTAGGTTCAAAGATTGAAAAATGAGAGTAGGTTCAGGAAGACCTAGAATAATCAGAAAATTGGTTATTATTCCTGATAAAACATTAAAGATATATAAGGAAGAAAAACTTGAACAATCACCCAAAATCTGACTATGAAAAGATGGAGCTAATCAATTAACCACCCATTTTTTTCTTTTATTTGCATATTATATTTATAAGCTTAATTAACTTTAAAACAACCTATTTTAAAATTTTAAAGAGCTTAATTTGTAATATGTTTAGGCAGCTAAATATTATAATATTTGACAAAAAAACTTTAAATAAAACATTAAAACTTATATTTCTAATCATCCTCTTTATAATCTTTTGCTTAGAAACCACAAGATAAGTTGTTACACCATTATCAAAAGCACATTCTTTTTTTAATATATCAAATATCAATTCAAAATTTTTAATGCTTTTGATATTATTAATCGCAAAATGAATATCACAAATGTATGATATTATTTATTGTTTTCAAGTTCATTATTGTATTACAAAAATTAAAATAAGAAATCCCTTAGAGTACTATTTTTTTTACAGTAATTTCTTATTCTCTTTTGGTAGAGTACACAAGTTAGTTAACTATAAATTAGCAAATATTGTTATTAATCTTATTTTACTTAATGTTATGTTTCCATTTTATTTTTCTAAAGCAAGATTTTGAGGTTGATTTATTCCTTTGCAAAATATTGTTAACCTTATTAATAATTCCATACACATTATATAGAGTGCAATATGACTATAGTTTTAAATATTATTATTATGTGCAGGTGATGATTATAAAATATGAGTGTGTAGGAATGATGTGTTAAGAAATAATGATAATATGTTTGTTTAACTTTTGATGTATGCTTGTTTTGAATAACTTTTGTGATTTAAGTGCTTCACATGCTTTCTCTGCTACTATATTAGTATTACGTTTCTAAACTAATGTTTATCTTCTTTAAAAGAAATGGAGAAACCGAGGAGGAGGCAAGATTGAAAAGTTGATGATGTAAAAGCAGTAGGGAAGAAGCATGAGTTAATTATTAGGTTCAAAGTTTGAAAAATGAGAGTAGGTTCAGGAAGACCTAGAATAATAAGAAAATTGGTTATTATTCATGATCAAATATTAAAGATATATAAGGAAGAAAAACTTGAACAATCACCCAAAATCTGACCATGGAAAGATCGAGCTAATCAATTAACCACCCATTTTTTTTCTTTTATTTGCATATTATATTTATAAGCTTAATTAAATTTAAAACAATCTATTTTAAAATTTTAAAGAGCTTAATTTGTAATATGTTTAGGCAGCTAAATATTATAATATTTGGCAAAAAAAATTTTAAATAAAACTTTAAAACTTATATTGCTAATCATCCTCTTTATAATCTTTTGCTAAGAAAACACAAGATAAAGTGTTACACCATTATCAAAACATGTTCTTATTTTAATATATCAAATATCAATTCAAAATTGTTAATGCTTTTGATATTATTAATCACCAAATGAATATTACAAATGTATGATATTATTTATTGTTTCCAAGTTCGTTATTGTATTACAAAAATTAAAATAAGAAATGACTTAGAGAACTAATTATTTTTACAGTAATTTCTTATTCTCTTTTTGAAGAGTACACAAGTTAGTTAACTATAAATTAGCAAATATTGTTATTAATCTTATTTTACGTAATGTTATGTTTCCTTTTTATTTTTCTGAAGCAAGATTTTGAGGTTGATTCATTCCTTTGCAAAATATTGTTAACCTTCTAAATAATTCCAAACACATTATATAGAGTGCAATATGACTATAGTTTCAAATATTAATGTTATGTGCAGGTGATGATTATAAAATATGAGTGTGTAGGAATGATGTGTTTAGAAATAATGATAATATGTTCGTTTAACTTTTGATGTATGCTTGTTTTGAATAACATTTGTGATTTAAGTACTTGATATGCTTTCTCTGCTACTATATTAGTATTATGTTTGTAAACTAATGTTTATCTTCTTTAAAGGAAGATGGAGAAATTGAGGAGGAGACAAGATTAAAAAGTTGATGATGTAAAAGCAGTAGGGAAGAAGCATGAGTTAATTATTAGGTTCAAAGATTGAAAAATGAGAGTAGGTTCAGGAAGACCTAGAATAATCAGAAAATTGGTTATTATTCCTGATAAAACATTAAAGATATATAAGGAAGAAAAACTTGAACAATCACCCAAAATCTGACTATGAAAAGATGGAGCTAATCAATTAACCACCCATTTTTTTTCTTTTATTTGCATATTATATTTATAAGCTTAATTAACTTTAAAACAACCTATTTTAAAATTTTAAAGAGCTTAATTTGTAATATGTTTAGGCAGCTAAATATTATAATATTTGACAAAAAAAATTTAAATAAAACATTAAAACTTATATTTCTAATCATCCTCTTTATAATCTTTTGCTTAGAAACCACAAGATAAGTTGTTACACCATTATCAAAAGCACATTCTTTTTTTAATATATCAAATATCAATTCAAAATTTTTAATGCTTTTGATATTATTAATCGCAAAATGAATATCACAAATGTATGATATTATTTATTGTTTTCAAGTTCATTATTGTATTACAAAAATTAAAATAAGAAATCCCTTAGATTACTATTTTTTTTTACAGTAATTTCTTATTCTCTTTTGGTAGAGTACACAAGTGAGTCAACTATAAATTAGCAAATATTGTTATTAATCTTATTTTACTTAATGTTATGTTTCCATTTTATTTTTCTAAAGCAAGATTTTGAGGTTGATTTATTCCTTTGCAAAATATTGTTAACCTTATAAATAATTCCATACACATTATATAGAGTGCAATATGACTATAGTTTTAAATATTATTATTATGTGCAGGTGATGATTATAAAATATGAGTGTGTATGAATGATGTGTTAAGAAATAATGATAATATGTTTGTTTAACTTTTGATGTATGCTTGTTTTGAATAACTTTTGTGATTTAAGTGCTTCATATGCTTTCTCTGCTACTATATTAGTATTACGTTTCTAAACTAATGTTTATCTTCTTTAAAAGAAATGGAGAAACCGAGGAGGAGGCAAGATTAAAAAGTTGATGATGTAAAAGCAGTAGGGAAGAAGCATGAGTTAATTATTAGGTTCAAAGATTGAAAAATGAGAGTAGGTTCAGGAAGACCTAGAATAATAAGAAAATTGGTTATTATTCATGATAAAATATTAAAGATATATAAGGAAGAAAAACTTGAACAATCACCCAAAATCTGACTATGGAAAGATCGAGCTAATCAATTAACCACCCATTTTTTTTCTTTTATTTGCATATTATATTTATAAGCTTAATTAAATTTAAAACAATCTATTTTAAAATTTTAAAGAGCTTAATTTGTAATATGTTTAGGCAGCTAAATATTATAATATTTGGCAAAAAAAAATTTAAAAAAAACTTTAAAACTTATATTGCTAATCATCCTCTTTATAATCTTTTGCTAAGAAAACACAAGATAAAGTGTTACACCATTATCAAAACATGTTCTTATTTTAATATATCAAATATCAATTCAAAATTGTTAATGCTTTTGATATTATTAATCACCAAATGAATATTACAAATGTATGATATTATTTATTGTTTCCAAGTTCGTTATTGTATTACAAAAATTAAAATAAGAAATGACTTAGAGTACTATTTATTTTTACAGTAATTTCTTATTCTCTTTTTGAAGAGTACACAAGTTAGTTAACTATAAATTAGCAAATATTGTTATTAATCTTATTTTGCGTAATGTTATGTTTCCTTTTTATTTTTCTGAAGCAAGATTTTGAGGTTGATTCATTCCTTTGCAAAATATTGTTAACCTTCTAAATAATTCCGAACACATTATATAGAGTGCAATATGACTATAGTTTCAAATATTAATGTTATGTGCAGGTGATGATTATAAAATATGAGTGTGTAGGAATGATGTGTTTAGAAATAATGATAATATGTTCGTTTAACTTTTGATGTACGCTTGTTTTGAATAACATTTGTGATTTAAGTACTTGATATGCTTTCTCTGCTACTATATTAGTATTATGTTTGTAAACTAATGTTTATCTTCTTTAAAGGAAGATGGAGAAATCGAGGAGGAGACAAGATTAAAAAGTTGATGATGTAAAAGCAGTAGGGAAGAAGCATGAGTTAATTATTAGGTTCAAAGATTGAAAAATGAGAGTAGGTTCAGGAAGACCTAGAATAATCAGAAAATTGGTTATTATTCCTGATAAAACATTAAAGATATATAAGGAAGAAAAACTTGAACAATCACCCAAAATCTGACTATGAAAAGATGGAGCTAATCAATTAACCACCCATTTTTTTCTTTTATTTGCATATTATATTTATAAGCTTAATTAACTTTAAAACAACCTATTTTAAAATTTTAAAGAGCTTAATTTGTAATATGTTTAGGCAGCTAAATATTATAATATTTGACCAAAAAAATTTAAATAAAACATTAAAACTTATATTTCTAATCATCCTCTTTATAATCTTTTGCTTAGAAACCACAAGATAAGTTGTTACACCATTATCAAAAGCACATTCTTTTTTTAATATATCAAATATCAATTCAAAATTTTTAATGCTTTTGATATTATTAATCGCAAAATGAATATCACAAATGTATGATATTATTTATTGTTTTCAAGTTCATTATTGTATTACAAAAATTAAAATAAGAAATCCCTTAGAGTACTATTTCTTTTACAGTAATTTCTTATTCTCTTTTGGTAGAGTACACAAGTTAGTTAACTATAAATTAGCAAATATTGTTATTAATCTTATTTTACTTAATGTTATGTTTCCATTTTATTTTTCTAAAGCAAGATTTTGAGGTTGATTTATTCCTTTGCAAAATATTGTTAACCTTATAAATAATTCCATACACATTATATAGAGTGCAATATGACTATAGTTTTAAATATTATTATTATGTGCAGGTGATGATTATAAAATATGAGTGTGTAGGAATGATGTGTTAAGAAATAATGATAATATGTTCGTTTAACTTTTGATGTATGCTTGTTTTGAATAACTTTTGTGATTTAAGTGCTTGATATGCTTTCTCTGCTACTATATTAGTATTATGTTTATAAACTAATGTTTATCTTCTTTAAAGGAAGATGGAGAAACCGAGGAGGAGGCAAGATTAAAAAGTTGATGATGTAAAAGCAGTAGGGAAGAAGCATGAGTTAATTATTAGGTTCAAAGATTGAAAAATGAGAGTAGGTTCAGGAAGACCTACAATAATCAGAAAATTGATTATTATTCATGATAAAACATTAAAGATATATAAGGAAGAAAAACTTGAACAATCACCCAAAATCTGACTATGAAAAGATGGAGCTAATCAATTAACCACCCATTTTTTTTCTTTTATTTGCATATTATATTTATAAGCTTAATTAACTTTAAAACAACCTATTTTAAAATTTTAAATAGCTTAATTTGTAATATGTTTAGGCAGCTAAATATTATAATATTTGACAAAAAAAAATTTAAATAAAACTTTAAAACTTATATTTCTAATCATCCTCTTTATAATCTTTTGCTTAGAAACCACAAGATAAGTTGTTACACCATTATCAAAAGCACATTCTTTTTTTAATATATCAAATATCAATTCAAAATTTTTAATGCTTTTGATATTATTAATCGCAAAATGAATATCACAAATGTATGATATTATTTATTGTTTCCAAGTTCGTTATTGTATTATAAAAATTAAAATAAGAAATGACTTAGAGTACTATTTATTTTTACAGTAATTTCTTATTCTCTTTTTGAAGAGTACACAAGTTAGTTAACTATAAATTAGCAAATATTGTTATTAATCTTATTTTGCTTAATGTTATGTTTCGTTTTTATTTTTCTGAAGCAAGATTTTGAGGTTGATTCATTCCTTTGCAAAATATTGTTAACCTTCTAAATAATTCCAAACAAATTATATAGAGTGCAATATGACTATAGTTTCAAATATTATTGTTATGTGCAGGTGATGATTATAAAATATGAGTGTGTAGGAATGATGTGTTTAGAAATAATTATAATATGTTCGTTTAACTTTTGATGTATGCTTGTTTTGAATAACTTTTGTGATTTAAGTGCTTGATATGCTTTCTCTGCTACTATATTAGTATTATGTTTGTAAACTAATGTTTATCTTCTTTAAAGGAAGATGGAGAAACCGAGGAGGAGGCAAGATTAAAAAGTTGATGATCTAAAAGCAGTAGGGAAGAAGCATGAGTTAATTATTAGGTTCAAAGATTGAAAAATGAGAGTAGGTTCAGGAAGACCTAGAATAATCAGAAAATTAGTTATTATTCATGATAAAACATTAAAGATATATAAGGAAGAAAAACTTGAACAATCACCCAAAATCTGACTATGAAAAGATGGAGCTAATCCATTAACCACCCATTTTTTTTATTTTATTTGCATATTATGTTTATAAGCTTAATTAACTTTAAAACAACCTATTTTAAAATTTTAAAGAGCTTAATTTGTAATATGTTTCGGCAGCTAAATATTATAATGTTTGACAAAAAAAAATTTTAATAAAACTTTAAAACTTATATTGCTAATCATCCTCTTTATAATCTTTTGCTTAGAAACCACAAAATAAGTTGTTACACCATTATCAAAAGCACATTCTTTATTTAATATATCAAATATCAATTCAAAATTTTTAATGCTTTTGATATTATTAATCGCAAAATGAATATCACAAATGTATGACAAATGTATGATATTATTTATTGTAAGATATATTTGTAAGATTAATTAACTTTAAAACAATCTATTTTAAAAATTTAAAGAGCTTAAATTATAATATGTTTAGGTAGCTAAATATTATAATATTTGACAAATAAAAATTTAAATAAACTTTAAAACTTATATTGCTAATCATCCTCTTTATAATCTTTTGCTTAGAAAACTCAAGATAAGGTGTTACACCATTATGAAAAGCATGTTCTTTTTTTAATATATCAATTATCATTTAAAAAGTGTTAATGCTTTTGATATTATTAATCACCAAATGAATATCACAAATGTATGATATTATTTATTGTTTCCAAGCTCGTCATTGTATTAAAAAAATTAAAATAAGAAATCCCTTAGAGTACTATTTATTTTTATAGTAATTTCTTATTCTCTTTTGGTAGATTACACAAGTTAGTTAACTATAAATTAGCAAATATTGTTATTAATCTTATTTTGCTTAATGTTATGTTTCCTTTTTATTTTTCTGAAGCAAGATTTTTAGGTTGATTCGTTCCTTTGACAAATATTGTTAACCGTCTAAATAATTCAAAACACATCATATAAAGTGCAATATGAATATAGTTTTAAATATTATTATTATGTGCAGGTGATGATTATAAAATATGAGTGTGTAGAAATGATGTGTTAAGAAATAATGATAATGTGCTTGTTTAACTTTTGATGTATGCTTGTTTTGAATAACTTTTGTGATTTAAGTGCTTGATATGCTTTCTCTGCTACTATATTAGTATTAAAGATAAATAACGAAGAAAAACTTGAACAATCACCCTAAATCTGACTATAAAAAGATCAAGTTATCCGATTAACCACCTTTTTTCCTTTAATTTGCATATTATAATTATAAACTTAATTAACTTTAAAACAATCTATTTTAAAATTTTAAATAGCTTAAATTCTAATATGTTTAGGCAGCTAAATATTATAATATTTGACAAAAAGAAATTTAATTAAAACTTTAAAACTTATATTGTTAATCATCCTCTTTATAATCTTTTGCTTAGAAACCTCAAGATAAGTTGTTACACCATTATCAAAAGCACATTCTTTTTTTAATATATCAAATATCAATTTAAAGTTTTTAATGCTTTTGATATTATTAATCGCAAAATGAATATCACAAATGTATGACAAATATATGATATTATTTATTGTTTTCAAGTTCGTTATTGTATTACAAAAGTTAAAATAAGAAATCCCTTAGAGTACTATTTATTTTTACAGTAATTTCTTATTCTCTTTTGGTAGAGTACACAAGTTATTTAACTATATATTAGCAAATATTGTTATTAATCTTATTTTACTTAATGTTATGTTTCCATTTTATTTTTCTAAAGCAAGATTTTGAGGTTGATTCATTCCTTTGCAAAATATTGTTAACCTTATAAATAATTCCATACACGTTATATACAGTGCAATATGACTATAGTTTTAAATATTATTATTATGTGCAGGTGATGATTATAAAATATGAGTGTGTAGGAATGATGTGTTAAGAAATAATGATAATATGTTCGTTTAACTTTTGATGTATGCTTGTTTTGAATAACTTTTGATGTGTTAAGAAATATAAGTGCTTCATATGCTTTCTCTGCTACTATATTAGTATTACGTTTCTAAACTAATGTTTATCTTCTTTAAAAGAAATGAAGAAACCGAGGAGGAGGCAAGATTAAAAAGTTGATGATGTAAAAGCAGTAGGGAAGAAGCATGAGTTAATTATTAGGTTCAAAGATTGAAAAATGAGAGTAGGTTCAGGAAGACCTAGAATAATAATAATATTGGTTATTATTCATGATAAAATATTAAAGATATATATGGAAGAAAAACATGAACAATCACCCAAAATTCTGACTATGAAAAGATCGAGCTAATCAATTAACCACCCACTTTTTTTTGTTTATTTGCATATTATATTTAGAAGCTTAATTAACTTTAAAACAATCTATTTTAAAATTTTAAAGAGCTTAATTTGTAATATGTTTAGGCAGCTAAATATTATAATATTTGACAAAAAAAAAATTTAAATAAAACTTTAAAACTTATATTGCTAATCATCCTCTTTATAATCTTTTGCTTAGAGAACACAAGATAAGGTGTTACACAATTATCAAAACATGTTGTTTTTTTAATATATCAAATCTCAATTCAAAATTGTTAATGCTTTTGATATTATTAATCACCAAATGAATATTACAAATGTATGATATTATTTATTGTTTCCAAGTTCGTTATTGTATTACAAAAATTAAAATAAGAAATGACTTAGAGTACTATTTATTTTTACAGTAATTTCTTATTCTCTTTTTGAAGAGTACATAAGTTAGTTAACTATAAATTAGCAAATATTGTTATTAATCTTATTTTGCTTAATGTTATGTTTCCTTTTTTTTTGAAGCAAGATTTTAAGGTTGATTCATTCCTTTGCAAAATGTTGTTAACCTTCTAAATAATTCCATTCACATTATATAGAGTTCAATATGACTATAGTTTCAAATATTATTTTTATGTGCAGGTGATGATTATAAAATATGAGTGTGTAGGAATGATGTGTTAAGAAATAATGATAATATGTTTGTTTAACTTTTGATGTATGCTTGTTTTGAATAACTTTTGTGATTTAAGTGCTTGATATGTTTTCTCTGCTATTATATTGGTATTATGTTTGTAAACTAATGTTTATATTCTTTAAATGGAGATGGAGAAATCGAGGAGGAGGCAAGATTAAAAAGTTGATGATGTAAAAGCAGTAGGGAAGAAGCATGAGTTAAATATTAGGTTGAAAGATTGTAAAATGAGAGTAGGTTCAGGAAGACTTAGAATAATAAAAAAAATTGGTTATTATTCATTATAAAATATTAAATATATATATATATATATATATATATATATATATATATATATATATATATATATATATATATATATATATATATATATATATATATATATATATATATATATATATATATATATATATATATATATATATATATATATATATATATATATATATATATATATATATATATATATATATATATATATATATATATATATATATATAAGGAAGAAAAACTTAAACAATCACCCAAAATCTGACTATGAAAAGATCATGTTATTCGATTAACCACCCTTTTTTTCTTTTATTTGCATTTTATATTTATAAGCTTAATTAACTTTAAAACAATCTATTTTAAAAATTTAAAGAGCTTAAATTATAATATGTTTAGGCAGGTAAATATTATAATATTTGACAAAAAAAAATTTAAATAAAACTTTAAAACTTATATTGCTAATCATCCTCTTTATAATCTTTTGCTTAGAAAAGATAAGGTGTTACACCATTATCAAAAACATGTTCTTTTTTTAATATATCAATTATCAATTAAAAATTGTTAATGCTTTTGATATTATTAATCACCAAATGAATATCACAAATGTATGATATTATTTATTGTTTCCAAGTTCGTTATTGTATTACAAAAATTAAAATAAGAAATCCCTTAGAATACTATTTATTTTTATAGTAATTTCTTATTCTCTATTGGTAGATTACACAAGTTAGTTAACTATAAATTAGCAAATATTGTTATTAATCTTATTTTGCTTAATATTATGTTTCCTTTTTATTTTTATGAAGCAAGATTTTGAGGTTGATTCATTCCTTTGCAAAATATTGTTAACCTTATAAATAATTCCATACACATTATATACAGTGCAATATGACTATAGTTTTAAATATTATTATTATGTGCAGGTGATGATTATAAAATATGAGTGTGTAGGAATGATGTGTTAAGAAATAATGATAATATGTTCGTTTAACTTTTGATGTATGCTTGTTTTGAATAACTTTTGTGATTTAAGTGCTTCATATGCTTTCTCTGCTACTATATTAGTATTATGTTTGTAAACTAATATTTATCTTCTTTAAAGGAAGATGGAGAAACCGAGGAGGAGGCAAGATTAAAAAGTTGATGATGTAAAAGCAGTAGGGAAGAAGCATGAGTTAATTATTAGGTTCAAAGATTGAAAAATGAGAGTAGCTTGAGGAAGACCTAGAATAATAAGAAAATTGCTTATTATTCATGATAAAATATGAAAGATATATAATGAAGAAAAACTTGAACAATCACTATGAAAAGATCAGGTTAATTGATTAACCACCCATTTTTTTTCTTTTATTTGTATATTATATTTATAAGCTTAATTAACTTTAAAACAATCTATTTTAAAAATTTAAAGAGCTTAATTTTTAATATGTTTAGGCAGCTAAATATTATAATATTTGACAAAAAAAAATCTAAATAAAACTTTAAAACTTATATTTCTAATCGTCCTCTTTATAATCTTTTGCTTAGAAAACACAAGATAAGGTGTTACACAATTATCAAAACATGTTCTTTTTTTAATATATCAATTATCAATTCAAAATTGTTAATGCTTTTGATATTATTAATCACCAAATGAATATTACAAATGTATGATATTATTTATTATTTCCAAGTTCGTTATTGTATTACAAAAATTAAAATAAGAAATGACTTAGAGTACTATTTATTTTTACAGTAATTTCTTATTCTCTTTTTGTAGAGTACACAAGTTAGTTAACTATAAATTAGAAAATATTGTTATGAATCTAGTTTTGCTTAATGTTATGTTTCCTTTTAATTTTTCTGAAGCAAGATTTTGAGTTTGATTCATTCCTTTGCAAAATATTGTTAACCTTGTAAATAATTCAAAACACATTATATAGAGTGCAATATGACTATAGTTTCAAATATTATTATTATGTGCAGGTGATGATTATAAAATATGAGTGTGTAGGAATGATGCGTTAATAAATAATGATAATATGTTTGTTTAACTTTTGATGTATGCTTGTTTTGAATAACTTTTGTGATTTAAGTGTTTGATATGCTTTCTCTGCTACTATATTAGTATTATGTTTGTAAACTAATGTTTACATTCTTTATATTAGTATTATGTTTGTAAACTAATGTTTATATTCTTTAAAGGAAGATGGAGAAACCGAGGAGGAGCAAGATTAAAAAGTTGATGATGTAAAAGCAATAGGGAAGAAGCATAAGTTAATTATTAGGTTCAAAGATTGAAAAATGAGAATAGGTTCAGGAAGACCTAGAATAATCAGAAAATTGGTTATTATTAATGCTAAAATATTAAAGATATATAAGGAAGAAAAACTTGAACAATCACCTAAAATCTGGCTATGAAAAGATTAAGTTAATCGATTAACCACCTTTTTTTTTCTTTTATTTGCATATTATATTTATAAGCTTAATTAACTTTAAAACAATCTATTTTAAAAATTTAAAGAGCTTAAATTGTATATGTTTAGGCAGCTAAATATTATAAATTTTGACAAAAAAATTTTTAAATAGAACTTTAAAATTTATATTGCTAATCATCCTCTTTATAATCTTTTGCTTAGAAAACACAGGATAAGGTGTTACACCATTATCAATAGCACATTCTTTTTTTAATATATCAAATATCAATTCAAAATTGATAATTCTTTTGATATTATTTATTGTTTCTAAGTTTGTTATTGTATTACAAAAATTAAAATAAGAAATCCCTTAGAGTACTATTTTTTTTACAGTAATTTCTTATTCTCTTTTGGTAGAGTACACAAGTTAGTTAACTATAAATTAGCAAATATTGTTATTAATCTTATTTTGTTTAATGTTATTTTTTCTTTTTATTTTTCTGATGCAAGATTTTTAGGTTGATTCATTCCTTTGCAAAATATTGTTAACCTTCTAAATAATTCCAAACACATTATATAGAGTGTAATATGACTATAGTTTCAAATATTATTATTATGTGCAGGTGATGATTATAAAATATGAGTGTGTAGGAATGATGTGTTAAGAAATAATGATAATTTGATCGTTTAACTTTTGATGTATGCTTGTTTTGAATTACTTGTGTGATTTAAGTGCTTGTTATGCTTTCTCTGCTTCTATATTAGTATTATGTTTGTAAACTAATGTTTATATTCTTTAAAGGAAGATTGAGAAATCGAGGAGGAGGCATGATTAAAAGGGTGTCAACTTCAATTACCATAAAATCGCTTCCAAAATAATGAGTTGTCATGTGCAACTCTCCACATCTTCAAAAAAACACCAAATAATCCAAATAAAACATAATAAGAAATCAATCGTTTCCAACCCCGATATTGCAAGATCAGAGCAACTTCCAGACAATGATAAACTAAAGAATTAACTCCATGAGCTAACTCCCACTTACTACCACAACCTACTCCTGAGTATCTGCAAGATGTTCATGGTGCACAACATTTAGCAAGGAGTGAGAAACAATATTCCATATTAACATTGTAAATAATGCTAAGGTAAAGAAATATAGAACAAATATACATTTATTACATATCAATAACCACATATTCTCACACCCATTCAACAAAACATACACGTATTTTCAGCCAAAAAACTACCTCTGGAATAATCAACAACATATATAAGCATGTATGTAATGCATCTAAAACTGACTCATTATGCATGATGTACCATTTATGAACACTATCAATAAACAAAATCACCAAGAACCTCCATGAGGTAGCTCTGCGTGTTAGCTTTCCAACACTTTGAACGACGTCTCATTTGGACCTACAGAACAGAAGTTACGGCCAAAATCGACAAAGGGGTCAACCACCCGAAACAGGAGCCAATCAATTGCACTAGAGGGGGCAATCACTTGTCTCAGCCCGCTGCCAGCGAATTTTTTAAAATTGTAAGTGAACTTATAACATG
Organism: Lathyrus sativus; assembly: GCA_963859935.3. Lineage (NCBI taxonomy): Eukaryota > Viridiplantae > Streptophyta > Magnoliopsida > Fabales > Fabaceae > Lathyrus > Lathyrus sativus. The sequence goes on along the minus strand of OZ012741.1, from coordinate 445,332,392 downwards.
TTTACTGTAGTGAATAGAATGGTTTATAGCCAATAGATTGGTTTAGTCAAAATTCAGTTTTTCACGTGTCAGTAACAACAACCAATAGATTGTTTACTGTAGCCAATAGATTTATTCAGCCAACTTTTAGTGTTTTTCAAAGGAACCAATAGTTGTTTACTGTACCCAATATATGGGTTCATTCAAAATTCATTTTTTTACGTTTCAACAACTTTCCTCACTTTCAATCCTCACCCAAACACACCCTAACACCTAAACAATTTATATCCAAAATTTAACAACAAATCATGTCATCATAATCTTTAAGATGTACTTCACCTATCTCATCATCATTATAACAATTTCATAATCAAACTCAACATCAATTTTCATCAATACATGAATAAAACTCAACATTCAAGCCTTCATCCATGGCAGAAAATTAAATATGCATAAACAAGATGATTCACACATTGACTAAGTCACAATAACCACATAATCAACATAAGCAATCATCAATTTCATATATGAACACAATAACACATCCAAAATAGAATTATACAATCCTAATGAGAACAATAGCCTCTCTTCTCTACCCCATCATGTAATACACACATATTGATAGCCCTTTCTCTCCACTTACCTTGTAATTCTAGCAAAAATCAGTAAAGCAAGGTTCAATTGATTTTCTTCTCTCAAGTTCTAGCACTCCCTTCCAAAGCATTTTTCTGCAATTCCTTGATTTTCACGTACCGATAGAATGAGTCATATTTCTCCCTAATTTTCTAATTATGATAACAAAACTCCTAAATTTTGAATTTACCTTTCTATCCTCCCTTAATCACAAAAAACCAACAATTCCCTTCCTTTTTTATTTCCTATATTTAACTATTCCAATCTTATTATTTTACCTCTAATAATTAAATTAAATTCACTAAAACTGTTACTACTCCTATTATTTTATTTAATAATTAAAACACAACTATTTTAATTATTCTGCCACTTCTACACTATCACCGTACTACTTTATTCTTCTCAACCACCTCACTACACCCCTCACACATAAATAAATTATTAAATTTAAACTAATTAAAATATGTGAAATCATTTAAGCACGCTAAATCACTCAAATACGTAAATTAATTTAATTAAATAATTAAACAAAAAATCGAGGTGTTACACTTAACGATGTTGCAAATGCTTTTCTTCATTGCTTTGTGGTTCAGTTAGGCCTATGCATAATAGACTTCACAATTTCATGTAAATCAAGAGAAACAAACATAATTCTCCTGCTATCATATCCAGACTCAAATCTATTCACAAATTAAGAATTTGATGTTAGAAACTTGCAAAATAAGTCACTAAGTGCCAAATTTCAGTGTGATCAAATACCATATTTTTGGCACTTATCTGTGGTAGATTTTTCTAAAAGGGCAAATAGAAGGTGTATATTAGTCAAAGTGGATTTTGAGAAGGCTTATGATTATGTTTGTTGGGACTTTCTTAAAAGTATGATGAAAATAATGGGTTTTGGCATGAAGTGACGTGGGAGGATGGAAGAGTTGGTGTTTAATAGCTCTATGTCCGTTTTTATTTATATGAGTCCTACATTGGATTTTAAAGTGTCTAGAGGTTTAAGACAAGGGGATCGTATTTTTCCTTTTCTTTTTCTTTTGGTTGCGGAAGGTTTTTCCGGTTTAATGCACCATGCAGTTTCTTAGGGAGAATTTGAAGGTTTCCACCTTGACGACTCTATTCACTTTAATTTGTTGTAATTTGCGAATAATACCATCTTGATTAGAGAAGGATCTTGGATGAATATTTGGACCATCAAAACCTTACTTTTGGGTTTTTAGTTGGTTTCGGGCCTCGGGTGAATTCGTCTAAAAGCAAATCGTTTGGGATTAATCTTGACTCTTATTTTTTTGCAGGCAGCTGCGACATTTTTGCCTTCTGGGTTCCGTTCGATTCCCTTTATGGTTTTGGGCATTCCTATTGGCAATAATCAAAGAAGAAAATATTCTTGGGTTGTGATTATTTCCAAGTATAAAAGAAGATTGATGGTGTGACAATAACCTTACTTTTTGTTGGTCACTTTAATTTTGTAGGAATTTCATTCTCTATAAGGGTAGTACTCTTATAACTTTGGATGCATTGAGTTTTTTTTAAGGTTTTAACTTGGGATTGGTTCAATGTTTTTCAAAGAAAATGGAGGAATATTACTTGGGTTGATTGGTGCAATAATTCTGGTGCTTGTTGGCTGTAGTTCTTGTTTCCTAGTTTTTTTTTGTTGGTTGTTAGTTGTGAGTTGGTTTTTTTAATTTTTCTTAATCTCTTGATTGTATAAGGGTAAGCACTCTTAATGCTTCTTTTTAATTTCAAGTTGGCGACTGCTTATAAAAATATATATAATATCTACAAAGAAACGATGAAAATGTAAAAAAAATCTAAAAAAATATCAAATGATTTTAAAAGCTAGTTGAACTTTTTAATCTACCATACATCTAAGCGGAAAAAAGAGTAGTCTTTTATATGCACTAAGAAAACTCAAATTTCTTCTTCTACTCTTCCTTTCGAAAAGCTCTTAAGGAGGCCAAGATTATTTTCCATAATATAGGACACCTTTATCGACGAATATGAAAGAGTTGAGAAGTATTTGAGCAAATACAAATTAACTGTATACTAATTATGAATGATAAGGGAATACATTGTTCTCCTTGCCACCCCTTTGGACCAGAAGGACGCATTGACTAATAAAAAATTCTCTAAACCTCACTTGGTTCATTTTGGCCTCATACAATAATTTTGCAGTATAACAACATAAAAAATTATGATTTGTAAATAAAAAGAAAATCCAAATTAGTTTAAATTTATTTATATAGATTAATTAACACTTATTCAAACTTGCGTACATCACACATTACACGCCACATCACGATATTAAGAATACACAAGCGATTATTGGCTTAGATATTCACAACTTTAGGATATAATCTTAGAGGCGTTTGTTTGTTTAGGTTATAAGAGAGATGCTGTCAGAAATCAACTCAGAGGTGATAAACTTATTTGCAGTCTCAGTGTGATGAAGACCATCCCAAAATACATATTTAGATGCATTAGAACATAATCTTACAAAAGTCTTTTTATTATTATATGATGATGTAAAAGTTTTGTCTAGGAAGCTCGTCCCAAAACAACTCTTTCTTGTTTCAGAAAATCCTGCAAATGAAAGAGTACTCATGTTACATGACATAAAAATTAAAATAAATGAATAAATGAATTAGGACATAAGGGTTGGTAGGATTGTTTAATGGATATTTTTAAAGTCATTCATTTGATTGTTATTTATTGATATTTTTACACCAAGATTGTGCTTACACATCAAAATTACCATTTTCAATAAGAATTTTTTTATGTACTTAAAAATATGTTAAAATATAATTATACATGCAAAGAAATTTGACTATAAAAATGTGAGTTTGAACTCATAATATTTTACTTATTTATTTTTAAAAAGTGAGTTCGAACACATAATATCTTACTTATTTATTTTTAAAAAATGAATTCCCGTCTATTAGTCTACTAAATAAAAAAACATATAACTTATCATTATGAAAAGATAGATTTTGTATCATACTCCAAGGGTTTAGTGACTAGGTTATAGACAGGTTGATAGCTATCAAGCAACGCCAAATTGAGATCAGGAAGCATTTTTCTCAAGTTCATGGATGTGGAGTTGAGCTTTTGATTACAGCTAAGAGCAATATTGTTCAATTCCACTACACATTTATTGCTATAGGCAGATTTAAACACAGTAATGGCTGCAGGCAAGCAACCTATCGCACCTACTGAAATCACACCAATTTTTCTTGCTCCTTGTGCATATAAATTCTGTCAAAAAATATATATAATTAGAAATTAATATTATTTGTATATATGATTTACATTATTTAAAAAATATCATAAAATTTATGCTCCTAATCAATGATGTTTTAGAAAAATATGATATTGCACCCATAATTTTACTAAAATGTTTAGAGATACATGTATATACCTGGATGAAATCCGCATAATTTTGTACAAGAATGTCTGTGAATTGATCAGGAGTATAAGCTAGGCGAAGCAATGGATTTATGTAATAATTCAATAAAATATCACCACTTCCAAACCCAACAATATATAAAGCACCATGTATAATAGATAATGCATCTGATCTCCCTGCAATTTTCATTAATTCCTTTTGATACTCCTTATAGTGTTCCAGTTGTTGGCTCAATGACAGCGAATGCTACAATTCATCATTTAACATTAAGAATTAATTTGAGTATTTACTATTAATGAAACATATTACTATTCCGATCTCAAAACAATTCATGTATTTCGAATCAAATACACTAAAATTTTTATAAACTTTTGCTTATATTTGAGATCGAAGAAAATATGTTTTAGAAAATTTAAATATATTTACGTATAATTTGGCAGTAGAGTCAAGATAACCAGAACCAGCTGAGGCAAAGTTGGCCCCATTCAAGATGTTCTTTCCTTTGCTATATAAACTGAGATATGCAGGTTGATAGGCGGTAAATCCGAGAATTTCAGCTGAAAAAAATAATTTAATAAATAAACAAGATGAAAACACATATACACACTTTAATAAATAAAATTGTAAAATCATGCACTTTTTAATCTCAATAAATTGTAAAATCATGCATATACATTTAGCCATTTTTTAAAGATTTTATAACTTTTAGGAATGAAAAATAATTTCAGAAACTAAACAAAATTTATATAACTTATGATAATTTAGTTTTTGAAGGGAAAGAAAAGCACATGCGA
>OZ012741.1:445135077-445322577 GCA_963859935.3 Lathyrus sativus | reverse complement strand
TTTTTTATGTGTGAACACCCGCTAACCAAAGTATGAATTATATTAACCAATTTTCTATACATAACTAACAAAGTTGATTTATTACATAAGATTTTTTATGTCAAGGTACTCATTTACCAACCTATAAATTATATTAACTAAATTTTTACACTTAAATAATCAACTTGTTATAGTGCATGAAATTACTTTTTGATATATGGGATCTTATTAACTAAATTTGAAGACCGTAGTTAACTTCGTTCAAAGTCATATAATTTACAAGTTTGGAATTTCTGAAACCAAAACCACTTATTAAGGTACATTTTTTTATTGGTCGAAAGATGATTGAGTTTACATCAGATTCAAGAATCAAATTGTTTACATCTACTCCCGGGGTAACTTATCAGCGGGCAATGGTCACTTTGTTTCATGATATGATTCATCATGAGGTTAAAGTTTATGTTGATGACATGATTGCAAAGTCACAGACGGAGGAAGGACATCTGGCCGATCTTCTGAAATTGTTCGAAAGGTTGAGAAAGTTCAAACTGAGGCTGAATCCTAACAAGTGCACCTTTAGGGTGAGATCCAAAAAGTTACTAGGTTTCTTTGTCAGTGAAAAGGGTATTGAGGTAGATCCTGCCAAAATAAAAGCTATACAAGGTATGCCTGAGCCGAGAACGGAAAAAGAGGTTCGTGGTTTCCTGGGGAGATTGAACTACATTGCAAGGTTCATATCTCATCTTACAGATACTTGTGAACCAATATTCAAATTGCTAAGAAAGGATCAAACGGTCAGGTGGAACGAAAATTGCCAGAAAGCGTTCAAAAGAATAAAAGAATATCTGCAGGAACCTCCAATACTCATGCCTCCATTTGCAGGGTGTCGCACCCTAATTTTTGACCTTAAGATCCCACCTCCTTGTGTGGTTTCTTGCATTTTATTTAGGTCAATCATGTTTAGCGTAATTGACCTTTTAACCAGTTTGTTCATGCTGTTTTGTGAGGCTATGGCTACTAAAGTAAGTTTGGAGGTCATGAAGACTTTGTGTACTTCTTACCTCCTCTCAGTTGTATTGAGTATTGTGGAACCACAAACCCTTGTTCCCATAACCCCTTTAATCAATAAAGGACCGGGTTGTCTCTGTTTATTTGATTAGAAGCAAGTTGATTTAAAGTACGAAGTATTATATGGTTTCAACGAGATTGCATACTGCACATTCAAGAGGAGATTTGAGTTGGGGGTGAATCCATCATGGGGTTTGAAATCTCATCAATTTGGTTTGTGTTGGGAGTTCAAGTTTGGTACTGTTCCTATTTGTGGATTTTGAATCATTATGCTCTCGGGATTTTAGAAAGAGAACTGGAATTTTGTTGACGTTGTGAGGTTGTCATTGATTGAATAAGACATTAAATCAAGTTCTCGCTATAATATCTCAAAGTGGCATTCAAGATTGGTTAGATTCATTGAAATAATATTATGAGTTCCAATATGAAGTTATAAATTTGAAGTTCAATCCCAAATTTTAAACATATGATCAAATTTCAAGTTGCACCAACTCAAGGTATGTACATGGTTATTAGCAAGGTTATGGTATTGCAGCCTCAAATCAGATCCGTAATCATTTGCTCGAAGTCATTATGTGGTTAAGTTCAAAAATCCAAATGGCCATGAGAATATGGGAGCTTGACAAGGTTCATAATTTTTCATGAGATGTGAAGAAACAAAACTAAAATTGGGATTATCATGAAATTCACATTTTGATAAAGACTGGAAAATGTCAAAACTCTTGGCCTATTACAAAGAAAAACCCAACTGTTTCCATGTTGATATTCAAGATTAACTCAAATTAATATTGGAACTTTTTTCTTTCTTTTTACAAGATAAGCCTTTTGTTCTACAATAGTAAGCATTGTTGTTAGGCAATTGGTAACAAGAATTATGTGTGAGTCTGCTAATGTTGTCAGCAAAAGCCCATCTTCCTTTTTCTTGGGGTACATATTCACGCCATGAACTTCATGGAGAGGCCCACCCTTTACTCCCCGGGGCGTTCCATATTTTGCTGCAAACATCTGGAAATGAAGGATGTAAGAATTAGCTATCACTAAACCGGTTTTTGTCAAGTGACTATATCAGTGTTTGCATGAGTGCAATCAAGGTGAGAACATAATTGTTGAAAAGATCAAAATGAAATGGAAACACAATTATCATCAGTAAATTGACATACCTCAAAGATCAGTCATAATCACCAATATCCCAAGCTCATGTGTCGATACCCCAATCTCGCGAAGCCACTCTGAATAAGCCATATGCGAGCTTCCACAAATCAGCCTTCATAACTTCAAAAGAGTTTGTCGCTTGCTCCGACGTAAATCTCAGAATGAGCCCGGACGGTCATGGAGTTCCTCGTCAACAACACATTAATACGGCGAGCTGTGAGACCAGATAAGTTGCACGTACATACCAAGAGTGCGGGGACCCTACATCAGGAAAAAAACTATCAACAATAAACCATACAACATCTGAATGGAGGAGAGTTTTGAAGCAAAATTGCATAAGAGCTTTACCTTCAGATATGATGTTGCTGCTCTAACGTACCCACAACCTGCATAACAAGAACGATACAGCAGCATCATCACAACAATATCCAAACGGTGCCAAAGCTAAATAACTAATTGGGCAATGAAGGAGACCTGTCATAATTTTGGGAAGCAAATGAACATAAGGATGCGCTTTAAGGATCAGACAACTCTTAAACTTCACGAAGTCTCCAAGTTTTTCTCGGCTTGCTAAGAAGCTTTCGTGGTAGACCAAGTCTCCAATGTAATTCCTACAAGATATAACCATATGAGACATTCTAAGTAAGGAGGGCATCACAACATCATGCACACATCCGTCATCCCATGAGTTTTTGTGAAAAAAGGCTTATGAAGGTTCCATAATATGAACAGGTCACACCAAGCCAGGAAGGTATAGAAGAAGAATGTGAGCCTCAACATACCCACAGACTATTAACCTAAGCTGACATTTACCCTGCACAGGCAGCATTCCATTTTTCCTCACACAAGCCCCAGCTCTGATACGACAGGTTATATTATGGATGGCCCCCCATCATATCTGTTGTTATTCCTATGAAGGACTAACTCCCATTTTTTTACGATGATGCCTGTCCTCAAGCTTTGCCAACCATGGTCCTGTCCTCTGCAGATAACAAAAAGAATTCAGTCGTGGGCATTGAGTAATCTCAACCAGCATATCTAGAACCTATACCTAACGTGTACTCACTATCTAACGGCGTCACCAAGATGAAAGCAACTCCAAGCCCCTGATCAGAGCTGAAACCATAAACAAGCCCCCATGTTAGTCACCACCAAAATCCTGGAAAAAAAACAGACATACAAACCGTGTTACAAAGAAAACGGTGGTAATGCTTCAAAACAGAGGAAATAGTGGAAGGAATGAAAGAATCAATACCAGTTCCAGAAGAATAGATTTTTTCGAAAGGCCATTAGCACACTCGTGAAGATCTTTGGACGTTTAAGCCACGTGCTCTACAAACTGAAGTAAATCGTTGAAATCCCAACATTGATTACCGTTGATTTCCAAATTGATGAACCTACAACAAAATCGAACATAATGAGTCAGAAGGGGCAAGTTCCAATTCATAATAAAAGTGATTAAACCTTTCCCAAATCGGCCCCAAACATGTCTCCCCCAAAAAGGAAAGGCATTCATCATCATCCAAATTCGAAATCACAAATTGCCTATAAAAGGAACAGAGACCATTAGAATCACACAAAAAAAGGGGACGCTTGTTTAGCAAAAAAACAAAGAAAGCAAATTCACAAATCTTAACCGAGGAAACGCGAAGGGATCAAAAGAAGGTGACTTATCTTAACGACTTTGTCTCCAGAGTCTCCTCGCTCTCCGGTGAACGGTCGTTGTGGGTGAGTTGGTTCATCAATTCAGATGCGCTGCCTGTGATAGTCTCGCCTCCATATTTTTGTGGTTACTCTTCGAGATTTGGGGGATTTAGGGTTTATTGTATCGATGTATTGTTTCGTTGCCTGGTTGTGTTTGTGTGTTCCCTTTTTTTCACAGGTTGAAGTTTTGAAGGCATCCTAGAGAAAGGATCGAGAAAGAACGGAGGACGATTCGAAGAATGGAGAAAGATTCGAAGAAAAGAGAAATAACCGAAGAAGAACGAAGAGGGAAGAAAGATGAAGAGGGCAATCGAAAAAGGAAAATCGGGGGGGGGGGGGGGGGGGGGCTAGGGTTCCGTTTCAATTTTTTTTATCAGCTGTAATCTAATGCATGCATGTCCACCATAACCACAATACACCCTCACATCACAAACACACACGCCACGATCGAATCAGATCACACGTTCCAAATCGCGCCCTCACGATAGTACGTTGTACCTGCACGCACACAACCCTGCGATTCCCCTAATCTCCTCATTATATCGCCATTAATTCTCCATTAACCACCCTAATCACCTTAAATCCATTATCTTGCCATTAATTAATCAACTTAACTTTTTTTAATCAGTCCAAATTGGCCTTTAGCATAACCAGTCTTTTTTAAAAACAATTAATTTGCTTAACCCACTACTATTTGTTAAATCAACCCATTCTCAACTTAATTCCATTTTATTAAACAACTTGATATTTTGTCTGTAATAATAAAAACTTTTAATAACAAAACCATTTTCATAATTCACTTAATAATAATAAAACTATTGTATTTTAATATAATTTGTTAACTTTGATCTTTAATAATAATAACTAAATAAAAAACTTATAATATTAGAAAGTCTCTTAAGAAAATAACTAATATTTAATTTGTTTTGTAGTGACAACTTTTTAAGTAATAAGCAATTTCTTTAATCTAACTATTTATCTTGTTATATTAAATCTTCATAAGAAACCCTCCTAATTAAAATAATTTACACCATAATTGGACTAATTATCTTTTATAACAAACTCTTTTTTTATAAAATATAAACTTATCTGCATAATTAATCTAAAACAACCTTTTATTAAAATAAACAATTTCTCTTTAAGATTAACCATTCTAGATCCCTTTTAGCTAAATTACTAATTTAAAGTTTAAATCCACCTTTAATAGAAAACCTTTATTTAAAACTAATAAAATCGATTCACAAATTAATACAATATTTGGTAAAATCAATCTCATCAAACCAATTCAACTCTCATATAAAATCAACTCAACATTCCCTTTAAAATCAATTCGACTAAAAATAAATCAACTTCGCATAAAATCAATCGTGCACATTCACATTCATGACACATTCACTCTCACACACTTCAGCACTTTCATGCGTACATGTATGTTTATTTATCTGCCATTACTCGCAACTTTATGTTTCCGCAATTTACAATTATTATCATGTTTATCGTTCTCGCAATTGCATTTCGTCCAAAGGAAGAATCTGCGCATGATCTTAACAATCGTGCGTATGCATATCATTTGCATCATTTTCCCATGATCCTTGATCCAATTCAAGTTGATCTCTAAGTTAGATCCTACCCTATAGGAAGGACCTTATCTTTTACAACATAGAAATAAACACAAACAACTCAAATCAAACAATATTCAAACACATTAGAGAAAGATGCCAAATCATCTTAAGCGAGATAGAATCTCCATCCCACATCAATACAAACAACATGTAGAAACTTTGCCTTAAGAGAGATAGAGGCGTACCTCGTCGATCCATATCCGAGTACTTGAGCCCTTCTCTTAAGAGGATGCAAAGACTATTTTCCTACAACCTGTGGCGGTTAAATCTCCCTTAAAATGATAACACATCTCTTCTCCTGAACTCAACCAATCAACTACCCTAAACCCGTAGGAACTTTGACCACAGTCAAAGAACTCCTCATACCCTTTAGGGGAACTACAAATACTCTGATTCCACTTCCGTAAGGATATGTAGGCATAAGATGCGACATCTTATCGAGTATACTTAGAAATAAACTCCTAGGTTCCTTCAACCTTTAAGCAGATAACCATAGCAATAAACAACATAAAACAAGAGGTTCCTGTAGAGTACTACAGAAACTTAGGATGCTAGTACCTTCCCTAAGTTTAACCAACCCCCGAACCTAAAACTTTCTAAACCTTACATTTGCATTGCATTGGGGGAATTTCAATCTTTATCCCTTCCTTTGGACAAATCAAAGTTCGGTTGCAAAATGAATTAAAGATTCAAACTGATCAATAGTTTGGTATCCAAATTTCACCGCGACACAGGGAGACCACTGATCCTGTATCTCATGGTTCTTGAGAATTCAATGGGATGTGTGCTCGGTCAACAAGACGAGTCAGGTATAAAAGAGCATGCCATCTACTATCTGAGTAAGAAGTTCATTGATTGTGAGTCCAGATACTCAATGCTGGAAAAGACATGTTGTGCACTCGCTTGGGCCGCTAAGCGTTTGAGACAGTACATGTTAAACCACACAACCCTATTAATTTCGAAGATGGATCCGATCAAGTACATCTTTAAAAACAAGCACTCTCCGGAAGGATTGCCTGATGGCAAATGGTTTTAACAGAGTATGATATTCAGTATGTTTCCCAAAAAGCCATTAAGGGAAGCGTTCTATCAGAATACCTCGCTGAACAACCAATTGAGGATTATCAGCCGATGAAGTTTGATTTTCCAAATGAAGACTTCATGTTTTTGAATATGAAAGATTGTGATGAGCCTTTACCTGACGAGGGTCATGAGATTGGATCTTAGTGGAAATTGGTTTTTGACGGGGCGATTAATTCATATGGTAATGGGATCGGGGCTATTATTACTACACCTTACGGTTCTCATATACCGTTCACTGCCCGATTGACTTTCGCCTGCACCAATAATGAGGCCGAGTGTGAAGCGTGCATTATGAGTTTAGAAGAGGTCGTTGATATGAGGATCAAGAATCTGGATGTGTACGGTGACTCAGCGTTAGTCGTTACCCAAATCAAAGGAGAGTGAGAAACTCGTCAGACCAACCTGGTTCCCTACAGGGATTATGTAAGGAGATTGTTTCCATTCTTTGATAGAATTGAATTCCATCATGTGCCAAGAGTCGAGAATCAGATGGCAGATGCCTTGGCCATGTTGTCTTCGATGTACAAAGTGAATTTTTGGAATGAAACTCCAGCAATCACCATTATGCGTCTTGATAGACCTGCTTTTGTGTTTTCCATTGAGAAAGCCTCAGATGGAAAGCCTTAGTATTTTGATATCAAGCATTTTCTCAAGACTCAGGAATACCCATCTGGGGCATCCAGCAAAGATAAGAAGACCTTGAGGAGGTTAGCCGGTAACTTTTATCTGAACAAAGACGATGTGCTCTATAGGAGAAATTTTGACATGGTCTTGCTACGCTGTGTTTATGAACTTGAAGCAAACCTGTTGATGGAGGAAGTCCACGAGGGTTCTTTTGGTACTCATGCCAATGGACATGCAATGGCTAAAAATTGTTGAGAGCTAGGTATTATTGGATGACTATGGAATCCAATTGCTTCAAATGCGCCAGAAAATGCCATAAATGCCAAATTTATGCGGATAAGGTGCATGTGCCACCGGCTCCTCTGAATGTGTTAACATCTCCTTGGCCTTTTGCTATGTGGGGAATCGATATGATCGGAAAGATTGAGCCGACTGCTTCTAATGGACATCGCTTCATTCTGGTTGCGATTGATTACTTTACAAAGTGGGTAGAAGCAGCGTCCTACGTCAATGTCACGAAACAGGTGGTCACCCGATTCTTAAAGAAGAACATCATTTGTCGTTATGGAATTCCTGAGAGAATCATTACTGATAATGGTTCAAATTTGAATAACAAAATGATGAAGGAACTGGGTCAGAGTTTCATGATTGAGCATCACAATTCTTCTCCATATCGTCCGAAGATGAATGGCGTTGTTGAGGCAGCTAACAAGAATATCAAGAAGATTGTGCAGAAGATGGTGGTAACCTATAAGGACTGGCATGAGATGTTGCCCTTTTCTCTTCACGGTTATCGTACTTCAGTGCGTACATCAACCAGGGAAACTCCTTTCTCACTGGTGTATGGTACGGAAGCAGTCCTACCATTGGAAGTTGAGATTCCTTCTTTAAGGGTATTGTCGGATTTAAAGCTTTACGAAGCTGAGTGGGTGCGAACGAGGTTGAATCAGCTGAGCTTGATTGACGAGAAGAGATTGGCAGCTATTGCTCATGGCCGGGTGTACCAGATTAGGATGAAGAAAGCCTTTGATCAGAAAGTGCGTCCTCGGTGCTTCCATACGGGTAACTTGGTGTTGAAAAGGATCCTTCCTCCTCAGACAGGTCACAGGGGAAAATGGACTCCTAACTATGAAGGTCCGTATGTAGTGAGAAAGGTTTTCTCTGACGGAGCCTTATTACTATCTACCATGGATGGTGAAGATTTTTCGTCCCCTGTGAACGCTGACGTGGTTAAAAAATACTTTGCTTAAAGAGACCCGCTGGACAGAAAAAAAAAAAGTCTAGGCAACAATGGGGCATCCCGGCGAACCATAAAAAGATAAGGTTCGGGAAAAAATTAGGGATAAAAAGGAAATATGTAAACCCGCAAAGTTGAAAACCTGAAAAGGCAACTTTGGCAAAAATGGGTATCCCGGTGGATTAAAAACCCGAAAGGGCGATCCAGGAAAAAGTTAGGGATTTGAAAGCAAACGACTGCGGTCTGTGTTCGATCTGTGAGCTTACAAACAGTTACCCCGAAGGAAAAGAAGTCCAGTCAGTCTTTTCAGAAGGCAAGACACAGGGCACATCGAAGACATACAGGTCATAGTTGAATCGACACATGGTGGTTGTCTGTTTCCATGTTGCCAACATTTGTATATATTCTTTTGCTTTTACGCAATTGCCTCTTTTCAGGAATTGCACCTGAATTGTGATTTGTCTATTTACATGCCTTTATCAATAAAGTATTCACTGCAGTCAAAGAGCTTTCCTTTCTTGTTTTACTTTTACTATTTTGTTTGCAAAAACGTCCGATATTTTGATAAACATTTCAGGTGAAAACAGGAGGCTTTACATAGCGTAACGAAAGCAAATGACTTCGCTCGCGTATTAAGTGTCATGAATGGTAACTGAGGTAACCATTTCGCATGTATGCATTCTTTTGTTCTATTGCAGGATGGCAACTCTCCCCAGCAGACGTGTTCCTCCACAGCATTGGAATTATAATACAGTTTCATTTCTCCCCTAGTAGAGATTTTGTCTTACCCACAAAGTCTCACTATCAGGTCAAGTATCGCCAGCAAAATAGGGTTTCGTCTCCCTGCAAAGGCTAACCCCCGGTGGGGTGGGTTTGTTCTAAGTGTATTATCCTCCAGCAGAGGCAACATTTTCGACGCCTTCTCCCCAACGGATCCGACTCTCCGGTGTTTTCCCGGTAGTATTGTTATTCAAGGTTTCTTCCCCAAGCAGAGTTTAGTGCTGATTCCCTCGACGTGGCAGATGTTTGAGCGAAGCATGATCCATTTCTCGGTAAAGTGGAGCTCTCAACAGAAGTATCTGATATTCTCAAGCAGGGTGGAATTTCTTTCCTAACAGAGTGGAGCTATTTCCCAGCAGTTTGATTTACTTCTTGATAGGGGGCGTATTCTGAATGGTTCTCCTTGGTCGAGTGTGTTTATTCCCCAGAGTGTTGGAAGGTTGTTCCGGGTGCTTCCCCAGCCTATGCATTTGATTCCCATAAGATTTGTTCTCTGGGAAGCCATCCAGGGCATTTTCCTCAGCAGAGTTTTGATTCCCAGCGGAGTGAATTTTTGTTCTCTTTAGAACGGTTGTCTCCAAGGGGTTCTTTACAAGGAGGTCATCCAGGGCTTGTTTGTTTCCCAGTATGAGTCTGATCATACTCGGCACATCCTATTTCTCCCCGGAGGATTGGTCGTTTCTCTCCAGCATTTATTTTGCTGGGGTGGTTCCTTTGTATTTGCATTTTTGCATAGCATCCTCCCAAATTCATAACATTTCCATTTCTTATGGAGCATTACGCTATTTTCAAACATATGCATCTGAAGCATAAGCTAGGTTTGGTACCTTTAAGACCGTTTGTCTTTTCAGCGGAGGCTGTTTGGTTCAGGAGATTTTTGTGCTATCTCCAGCAGGGCGGATCTTTGTGTTGGTCATTTTATCGGTTTTTCCCAGCATAGTCGTTTGGTTAAACGTCTTCTTTTTCTCCGCAGCTGAGTCGTTTGGTTAAACGTATTTTTCTTCAGCTGGGTCGTTTGGTTGAATGTCTTCGTTCTCCCCAGGCGAGTCGCTTGCAAGTGTTGTTTTCCCTGGTCGAGTATGTTGGTCAGACTTTTCCCCCAGGAGGGTGATGGTTGAGCTGATGTTCTTTGGCAGAGTCGTTTGTTTAAACTTCTCCTTTCCTATTGGGGCTTTCTTGGCAAGTTGTGAGTCGGTTGATTCTGTTGCCTGCTAATTCTGGGTGTGTTATCCCAACTTTTGGTTGGTACTCCCCAGCGTATTCCAACTTTTGGTTGGTAATTTTTAGGATATGTTGTTCCAACTTTTGGTTGGTAATCTTTGGTTCCCTCTGCAGAGTCCTTATTCCAACTCTTGGTTGGTAATCTTTGTTTCATTCCAACTCTTGGTTGGTGATCCGTTGGCGTTTGGATGTTATTCCAACTTTTGGTGGGTAATCTTTATTTTCCTCAGCAAAGTGGGGGATTCTAACTTTTGTTGCGGTCAGTTCGCTCTCGTTTAGCGCGGTCGGCAATTCTAACTCTTGGTTAGTAGCATCCATTCTAACTCTTAGTTAGTGACTCTGTGTCCCAACCTTTGGTTGGCAGCTTCTAGCAATCCTCCCGACTTTTGGTTGGTAGTCTCCCGTGGGTAAGCCGGCGTTGTTCAGCGGCTCCAGTGATTCTAACTCTTGGTTAGTGGCTTCTATTCTAACTCTTGGTTAGTAGCGTCTATCCTAACTCTTGGTTAGTAGCTTTTGTTCTGAATTTTGGTCGATGAGGATGTTTCCTGGCAATCCTGACTCTTGGTTAGTAGCCCTGGTTCCGACTTTTGGTCGATGGTGATCTTTTCATAGTGATCCTAACTTTTGGTTAGTAATCTTTCTTCCCGACTTTTGGTTGGATTGTATCCCCTGCAGTCGTTATTCCAACTTTTGGTTGATGGTCTTTCGCTTGTTGAGTGTTGTTCAGACTTTTGGTTGGGCTGTAATTCCCCAGCTGGGTCCGAAGCTGTGTTGGCGTTATTCCAAATCTTGGTCGGTAATCCTTCGATAGTTTATTCCTCAGTGGATCCATTATCCTAACTCTTGGTTAGTAATTGGTGACTTGTCGGATTTGTTCCAACTTTTGGTTAGTAATCCCCAGCTTGGTCGTCTGTTTAATTTTTCCAACTTTTGGTTCGTAGCTATGGTTTCCTGTGAGTGATTTCATGTGGTAGTTTTCAACTTTTCGTTGGCGCTTGTCCCTAGCAGAGTTCACTCTCGGGTGATGTTGGTTTTCCAACTCTTGGTTGGTAGTCTTTGGTTCCCTAGGGGAGTCTGATCTTAAATTTTGATGGATAATATCCGGTTTGGTCATCTTGTTGACGTTATTCTGAATTTTAGTTGGTAACCTTTGTTTCCTGATGGATGATTCCAACTTTTGGTCAGCATACCCCCCAGCAAAGTAGCCTCACCATTGCACCGTCGGTTAGTGTTATGGTGATTCTAACTTTTGGTTGGTAGTGTTTGGTTTTATCCCTAGAGAGTAGCCCTTATGCCATCTTTTGGAAGGTATTGTTCGATTATTATCTTGGGATGGATGTTTATCCCGTGCAGAGTTGTCTGATTGGTTTTCTCTTTCCCCAGTGAGATCGCCACAAGGCTGCTTGGTTGATTTTCTCTTTTGTTCCCCGGCGGAGTCGTTAACCCAACTTTTGGTTGGTACCCGTTGCTTTAATTCCAACTTTTGGTTGATGCCCTTCAGTTGTTATCCCGACTCTTGGTTGGTATCTGTTGGTTGTTTCATCCCAACTCTTGGTTGGTATCCAGGGTTTGTTATCCCAACTCTTGGTTGGTATCCTTTGGTCGTTTCATCCTTATTTCTTGGTTGGTATCTTGTGAATGAAGTTCTGTTCATGTTGGATTGTTATCCCCAACATGTCGTATTCCAACTCTTGGTTGGTATTCGCTGTGTTGCATCACCGCAGGGTGAAAATTTCCGGGTTCTTTTGTATTCAATCACCTTATACCTTGAATGTTTGAAAGCGAATGTTTTTCCTCCCTTCAAGTCCAAGTTGTTTGAATAGGGGCAGCTGTAGTAGCCCAAAATTTTCCTTTCCATTTTAGCAGCATCTGGCTTTTATTTCTATGCATTTTTGCATTTTTGCATACCATAGAATTTGTTCTCGAGGCATGGGATCAAGGCATTCCTGTGGCTCAAGTTCCATTTTTGGTGCAAGAGACAGAACAGCAAGCATCAGAAGCTCCGACATTTATTTTGCTCGGCGATCGAGCGGTCAATTTTACTTTGTTTTGCAGGGCATTTTTCAGATCAGGAAACATCATTCAGGCTATCGCAAGCATTCTCACAGTTACAGCATTCAAGAACAACTTTCAAAAAGCGTAACAGAGCTCAAAACAGCAAGAAATGGGCAAACAGGCTGATTTCCCTCCAAAAGGCGCCAAAATTCAAATTTTGAAGGTGTTAACCGATTAACCAATATGGTTAATCGATTAACCAAGTCAAAATCAGGTCAAATCTGAAGTTTTGAAGGTGTTAACTGATTAACCTATATGGTTAATCAATTAATCAGTGCAGATTTTGCCTCTGCACGTGAATTTTCAATGCAAGCCATTTTGGGGTCCAATTTTGGTCATGTGCAAATCTGATTTTCATTTTGGGAAGGATCTAGAAGATATTTGAATTGTGGTTAATTTCATTTTCCCTCCAAATGCCCATTCCTAATTCCAAACCAAATTTCACAAACCATAATCAAAACCTCTCATTTGGGTCCAAGCCTAAGTGATACTTAAGTGATTCACTCCAAACCTCACACATCTAATCTCTCATAATTCACTCTCATTTTCAGAATTCATCTCAATTCTCTCAAATTCTCTCTCAATTTTCCAACTCCAAAACCCTTACCAAAGCTCTTCTCAAGGAATTCCTAGTGTGAATGAAGGCATGATTGGTGTTGAAAGCCTTATACCACCATCTTTATCTATGGATAATGATAGGAAAGAAATTGAAAAATTAAGATGTGAAGTTATAAGCAATAGAAGGACGTTATTGATAGTGCGATAGTTCGTGGCCATTTTGATTGGCCTGATGTTCTTACTTGGAGGAAATTTCAGATAAAGAATTATACTTTCTAATCAAGGAGTTTATGATTTTGGTTAATACAATAGATGCTGAGGTAATGTGTAGAGCTTGTCTTGAAGTTGCCTCCGATCTCGGCTCTCAAGTCTCACAGTTACCCCTTCAATCAATTTTTTTTACTATTTTTTTTAATATATTTCATTATATTCTATCCCCATTTGAACAATGTAACCCCAATCCCACAAAATGTAATATTTCTTTATTATTTATGCTTTAAAACTTTAAACCCTTTTCAAAATAAGTCTCGATTTATCGAGTCATTTTCACCCATGTAAGTCGAGTGCTTTCAAAGCCTCGCCATCGATCTTTGATCACCATACACAACATTTTAAAGCTTAATCCTGGGCTTCTTTACAGTGACACCTATTTGATCAATTGTTTCTAATTGGTCACTTAGAAGACTAGCTCACTTTGCTAGTGCACACGCTTAAAATTCAAATTCAAACCTCGACTCACCCCGAGTATTTTTTCAAAGCAAACTAAATTCTTGAAGTCTAGCACTTCTTGGATTTTTGGACGATTGTTATTGAGGTGTACGCCTTAAGTAATGTATTGTTCGACATTTTAGTACACTATTTAGGATAAATAAATATCATAGGAATCTAGCATTCCATGTGATATTTCCATTGTTCATCCAAACATTTTCCAAATGAAAAAGGTGTTGTTAGGATCTAGCATCCAAATGATACCCCGATTAATTGATTGTGAGGCCTACGTCTCATTTACCAAATAATCGTCATTTCTCTTATACTTTTCAAATCCAATCTTGTATTCTCACCTCTCATACCACAAACTTTTTTCATACCCTCGATTCGATTCAAATTATCTCAAAACATTTTCTTGATCAAACTTCGAAAGAAGGAGGTTCTTGGAATATAGCATTCCTTGGATCTTCGAGTGAATAATTCTCGAGACACGCCCTTGAGTTATTATTCACTCAATATTTCGACTTTTTCAATCATTTTCAAACATTCTCCTAAGTTGAGTGCTCGTACGCATTTGCAACCCACATTTCGTACACACATTCACAGTTCATCGTAGTTTCGATATTTGGGGAACCCTTGGGGACTAATATCGTTTCTCACAATCTTAAGCCTTGACACATTGTCAAGTCGGTTCCATTTTCAATCAAATCCTCGACACGTCATCGAGCCATTTTCAAACCAACCTCCTTTTGCCTCGCATTCCATTTTCGATTCAATCTTTTTACAAATGCATTTTTTAACTTACAAAAGAGGGATGCTCTTAGAATCTAGCATTCTTTGAATATTCGAATGAGTAACTCTCGAGGCGCGCCCTTGAGTTGTTATTAGTTCATTCTTTCATTTTCAAAACATCCAACTCTTTTTCTTCAACCCAATTTCCGAAAGAATTGAGTTCTTGGAATCGTGCATTCCTTGAATTCTTGAATGACAAGCTCTTGAGGCACGCGCTTAAGTTGTTTGTCAGTCACTCTTTCATTTCTCAACTCAAACTTCAAACCATTTCCCGTTTCTTTTCGTGGTTGTTACCACGAACTATGACTGCTCTGATTCTTCATTCTCATCTGAATGTAAGATACGTAGGCACAAGATCGCGATGATCTTGGCGAGCTGCCTCCCCTCCATTTCTCGTTTCTTTTCGTGGTTGTTACCATGAACTACGGACACTCTGATTCTTCATTCTCATTTGAATGTAAGATACGTAGGCACAAGATTGTGATGATCTTGGAGAGAATATTTCCCTTTTCCTCCCCTTTTCCACACTTCTATCTTCCCCCATTATTCCATCCACATTTCTTCCGTTTCCCCCCATCCTTTCCCGTAGTCGAACTACGACGCTCTAGTTTCTCATTCTCATCTGAATGAGTATACGTAGGCACAAGGACCCCAATCGTTGGCGAGCACCCTATCCTATAACCACCCATTTTCCCTTAGTATCTTTAACCTTTTATCCTACCAATTCGCCTTTATCGAGAAGAAAAATAAGCAAACCTAGACAACGCTCATCACAAAATACCCTAAGAGGTTCCCGTTAAATACAACGGACGTGAGGGGTGCTAATACCTTCCCCTTGCATAACTAACTCCCGAACCCGGAACATGGTTGCGACAGCCCTATTCCTATCCTTTTGTTTTAAGAGGTTTTCTCGATATTTTCCTCTCTCGTTTATTCGGGATAAATAAAGTTCGGTGGCGACTCTGTCGAACCACATTTTCACGCCTTTCGCGTGAGGGTCGTTTCTCCGAAATGTCTCCGTGATTTTTCGAGGTGTGACATGATGGAACTTGTTAGTTCAAATTAAGTTGTTTGTATCCCTTGTGTCCAAAGGAAAGTCTCTATATTGACCTCTAAGTCATAGATAGCTCATTACCTTTATAGGCCTTGATAGAGCCATTTACCCTTTAGAACTTAGGTTTATAGTTCTTCTTCTTTAGTCATGTTTGAACTACGGACACTCTAATTTCTTATTGGTTAATGGGAATATGTAGGCACAAGGTACGATATCTTGACGAGCACACCCCTGACACGATCCGAGTCAATCCTTATAGGCCTTGATAGAGCCTTCTCCCTCCTTTTGGTCTGGATAGAACCAATTGGTTTTACAATGTAGAATTAGGTAGAGTTGGTTAACTCTATGTAAGAATCATGGTGATGATGACTTACTCCCCATTCTTGAGTGTTCAATATAGATCTAGAGAGTTTGGTTAAACTCTATACAAGAATTGTTATGTCTGTCCCCCTAGAGTCTTGACCATAGTCAAGTACTTTTTAATCCTCGGTGAGGTGAACTACGATTGCTCTGATTCTATCCTAGTTAGGATATGTAGGCAGAAGATACGATATCTTTGTGAGCAAAATTAGAAGCTACCCTTAGATCTTTATCTCACAACCTTACCCAAACCCTAATCTCAAACCATAGCATAACCATAGAAAGTTTATCATACACACACACAAAAGGTTCTTGTAAAGAACTACAGATGTTTAGGATGTGAAATACCTACCCTAGGAATAACCAATCCTCGATCCCCAATCTCTTAGCATTGTTGTTACACCGTGCAAAAGGTCTTTCTTTCTTTAACCTTTCATTTGGATAAATAAAAGTCCGGTTGTGAATTTAAAGAATTAAGATTCAAGTTAATCAATATCTTGACATCACGATTCTCACCATAAAAATTGGCTTTAAGATCAATAAAAAAAATTAAATTTCCAAACGTCATCAATTGCACACGAAGTGTTCGATAAATTGCCTTTAGTGCTTTTATTTGGTTTTTGATCATTTGAAATAAGCTATACGTGTAGCTTAGCATTTAATTAATTGTTATTAATTGTTTATGAACAATTTGTGTTCATTCTCATTCAATTGTGAAACTTTACGCATATCTGAGCTTTTTTGATAGTAGGTTCAGTTAGACAATTCGATTCAGGTTGTTTGCGATGTGCCATAAAACTTTTGAAAACCATTTTTTCCAAAAGTTTAATTTTTAAATTTGTGATCTATTCACTCCCCTCTAAATAGAAGTCTATCGTTTAACAAGTGATATCACAAACTCTGGTTAATTATGTGCTTAAGATTTTCTTTTAAGAAGAATGATTACCGAACCTAAGGGAGCATATAATAGAGCACCAGTTTTCAGCTGCGAAAGTTATGGCTATTGGAAAGCTTGTATGCGTATTCATGTCAACTCCATTGAAAAAGGTATATGAGACACCATAAAAAATGGTCCAAATAAAATAACCATGACCAATGATGAAGGTGTTACATTACCTAAACCGGAAGCATAATGGGATGCTAATGATTGGAAAGCAAAAAATATTCTTCCATCCGCTTTAGGTGTTGATAAGTATTATCATGTTTCTCATAGTGAGGCGGCCAAGGCTATGTGGGACGCATAGAGGTTTCCCATGTAGGTAATAATAATGTCAAACAATATATAATTAACAAATTAAATCAAGAGTTTGAGATATTTCATATTGAGCATGGTGAAACCATTGCAGACATGCGAAAACGGTTCACACATCTTATAAATCGATTAAATGCACTAGGTAAGCTTATTTACAATGAGATTGTTACTAACAAAGTTTTGAGATGTTTAACTAGGGAATGGAAAGAACTAAATTGCTTAGAAAAATATAAAAAAGAGTTTAAAAATAAGGTGAATGAGAAAGGCAAAGATAAGGATGAAGGTAAGAGTTCCATAGTTCTAAAGACTTCGATCTCAAAGTCCTCACATATTGAGCAAAGTGATAGTGAAAGTGAAAATGGCAAGAATTCCTATGATGAGGATATATGGTTGTTTGTCAAAAGATACCAAAGATATATAAGAAAGAATGGAGTTAGACACTCCAGAAAAAACATAGCCAAATTTAGAAGGTTAACAAACTCCTCAATGGATGATGAGGATAAGAAGAGTAAGCTTAGAAGATCTTGTTATCATTGTGGTAAGTTTTTCACTATAGACTGGAATGCCCTATGATGAATAAAGACAAATAAAAGAGTCATCACAAGAAATCTATCAAGTCTAGAAGAGCTTATGCCGCTTAGGAGAGTGCAAGTGATTCCTTCAGTGATGAAAGCACAACTTCAAGTGTTTAATCGACTCAAATTTTATCTATGGAAAATATAAAGAAAAATAAAAATATAAGTCTCTCTAAGCTTGAATCTATTAATGGTTTATCTTATTCCTAATCGCAAAAAGTCTTTTAAGATCTTCATAAAGAGGCCTTAAGAGCTTTTAACAAGTTAGCTTCACATGAAAAAGTCATTTTAAATTTAGAAGGTAAAGTGTTAGAATCCGAAAGGAAGTTTGAAGCTATTAAGAAATCTATGATAGATTTTCAAAGTGACAAGAATGAGCATATAAAACCTCATAGGTTTAGTTGTTAACATTTTCATAATAGACAAAAGGAGATTAAAAATTTTCAAGTCAAATTGGATAATGCCTTACAACCTAAGATTGCATTTTCTATTGATCCTTCAAAGTTTGGAAAATCCTTGAGTCACATGAATAAAAAGAATAAATATTTTCATAAGGACTTAAATAGGAAGAGCACATCTCTTAAAAACATATCTTGTCATTATTGTTGTAAGAAAGATCATATTATTGAAAGGTGTAAATTTAGGAAACTTTTGGTTCCTAGAGGAGCTACTCAACGGTTGCCCAAATGCAAATTTGATTTCACTCACTCTCAACGACCCAATGAAAATTGGGTATCTATTTCCTTTGTTTGATTCCACAGGTTGAATGTCTTGACTCTACCGAAAAGATGTGGTATCTTGATAGTGGATGTTCAAAGCATATGACGGGTGACATATCTTTCTTCATTGGTTTTGTGCCAAAGAAAAAGGGGTTTTCCACTTATGGAGACAATAACAAATGAGATATACTTGCAAAAGGTAGTGTAGGTAATCCCTCATCTACTACTATCTCTGATGTTATGCTAGTCGGTGGTCTTAAACATAACCTTCTAAGCATTAGTCAACTTTGTGACAAGGGGTTTAAAGTTACTTTTAAAAATACTTGTTGCTTATTTGTGCATGATTAAAAGAAGGAATTTATGTTTAAAGGATTGATGGTTAATAATACTTATATGCTTAACTTAGATGAGGTATCCTTGGTTGGAACTAAGTGTCTAGCTACCATGAGCGAAAACTCTTGGTTATGGAATAAACACCTAACTCACATCAAATCTGACTTACTAAACAAAGTAACCTCAAAAGATTTAGTAATTGGTCTACCAAGAATGAAGTTCACTAAAGACCATTTATGTGAAGTGTGTCAAATGGGAGAGCAAACAAGAATCTCTTTTAAATCAAAAAATTCTTGTTTCTACCTCAAGACCTCTTGAGCTTCTCCATATGGACCTCTTTGGTCCCTCAAGGACAAAAAGTATAAGTGGAAACTATTATGTATTTATTATTATAGATGATTACTCAAGATTTTGTTGGGTGTTATTTTTGTCTAGTAAAGATGAGACCTATATGGATTTTAAACAATTTGCTATATTCCTCCATAGTAAAAATGAATTTTAAAATCTTTTCCATCTGAAGTGATCATGGAGGAGAATTTAAAAGTCACCTCTTCGAGAAGTATTATGACAAACATGGCATTGAGCATAACTATTCTGCTCCTAGAACTCCAAAACAAAATGGTGTTGTGGAGTGTAAAAATTGGATTTTAGAGGAGTTAGAGAGGATTATGCTTGATGAAGGTAATTTTCCAAATTATTCATGGGATGACGCCATTAACACGACTTGTTATGTCATGAATAGGATTCTCATACGTCCTATTTTAGACAAAACCCCCCTATGAACTACTTAGAGGTAGAAAATCAAATGTTTCTCACCTAAACATTTTCATGTGTAAATGTTATATTTTGAACAATGGAAGGGATAATCTTGGTAAACTTGATGCAAAAGCCGATGAGGGTACCTTCCCCGGATACTCACAATCTAGTAAAGTGTATAGGGTTTATAACAAGAGATTACTTATTGTTGAGGAGTCCTTACATGTAATGTTTGATGAGTCTTACCCAAAAGATATTGGGAAAGGTGTTTCTTTTTCAGGATGTAAGTGTATCTTCACAAGAAATTCTTGATTGAACAGAATAAGGAATTGATCAACCTAAAGTGGTGTAACATGAGAAGAAAGAAGATGACGATCATAAAGAGGAGAAGGTTGAGAGTCCAACTGCAGTGGAAGATCTACCTTTAACTTAGAAAACATCCAAAGATCACCCTATTGACAACATACTTGGGGATATCACCAATGGCGTGACAACTCTCTCTAAGATAAGTAACTTTTGTTATCACTTTGCGTTTGTTTCTCAAGTTGAACCTAGAGGCGCTAAAGATGCATTACTTGATGAACATTGGCTTATGTCCATGCAAGATAAACTAAACCAATTTAAAAGGAATGACGTTTGGCACCTTATCCCTCGTCCTAAAAATCATCAAGTAATTTGCACCTGATGGGTTTATAGAAACAAGCTTGACAAAAATAGAGTGATAACACATAATAAAGCTCGGCTAGTGGCTCAAGGCTATAACTAAGAAGAGGGCATCGATTATGAGGAGACTTATGCTTTGGTGGCTCGCCTTGAGGCTATATGCCTTTTACTAGCCTATGCTTGCACTAAAATTTTCAAGTTATTTCAAATGGATGTAAAAAGTGTGTTCCTAAATGGCTATATTAATGATGAAGTGTATGCATCTCAACCCCCCGGTTTTGAAAATCCCGAGTATCCAAATTATGTATAAAAAATCAAAAGAGCTTTTTATGGTTTCAAACAAGCCCATAGGGCTTGGTATGAGCGACTAAGTAAATTTTTAACCAAACAGGGCTACTTAAGGGAAAAAGTAGATACTACATTATTCATTAAGCATCAAGGAAAGCATACTATTCTAGTTCAAGTTTATATAGATAATATTATTTTTGAATCAACTAATATTAACGTGCAGAAGAGTTTTCTAAGCTTATGGAGGGAGAGTTTGAAATGAGCCTTATGGGGGAGTTAAACTACTTCCTTGGTCTTCAAATTAAAAAACTAAATGAAGGCACATTTGTATGTCAAACCAAAAATTGCAAAGACTTGCTAAAGAGATTTGGCATGGAAGATACAAAATCTATTGATACTCCTATGGCTACAAATGGTAACTTGGAAAGGGTTAAGAATGGTAAGGATGTAGACATGAAGAAATATAGATATATGATTGGTTCTCTTTTATATCTCACTGCATCTAGGTTGTACATCATGTTTAGCATGTGTAAGTGCGCCCGTTATCAATCAGCTCCCAAAGAATCTTACTTAAAAGCTCTAAAATGTATTCTTATGTATCTTCATGGTACTTCTAGTTACGAGCTTTGGTATTCTAAAGGAAGCGATTGTAATTTGGTTGGTTACATCGATTCTAATTTTTTCGGTTGCAAATCGGATAGGAAGAATTCTAGTGGAACTTGCCACATGTTTTCAAATGCCTTAGTAAGTTGGTATAGAAATAAACAAGTTATTGTTTCTTTGTCAACCACCAAGGCGAAATACGCTGTAGCCGATATTTGTTACGCTCAAATTTTGTGGCTTAAGCAACAATTACTTGACTTTGATATAAAACTTCAACGTATTCCTATTATGTGCGACAACACCAGTGCTATTAATCTAACAAAAAATCTGGTGTTATATTCTTGCACTAAGCATATTGAGATTCGTCACCACTTCCTACGTGACGATGTTGAAAAAAAGGATGTCGTATTTGAGCATTTTGGTAGTAAAAATCAACTTGTGGATATTTTTACAAAACCTCTTGCGATCGAGCCATTTTTCAACATTCGAAGGGAATTATGGATACTTGATATCTCAAATCTTTCCTAAATATGAATTGTTGCATGCACCTTCTATATTACATAAGAGTGCATCCTTCATCAATTCATGAGCGAGGTAATACCGTTCACTTCTCTCTTATTTCATAAGCCTTTTATTGTTGCATGTTACTTGTGTTCCAAATAACTAATATTATTTGTGTTTGAAATAGTTCATGATTATTCACTTCCAAAAATTTCTATTGATGTATATCAACTATATGTTTATAGTGATGTTGTGATATTCCATCTATATGCTTGAAATATACTCTTGATGCATATGGTTTGTTATGTATTCTTGCATGAATTATGGTTGAACATGTTATGATGCTAATAAAATTCTTTGTGTGTGTCATTATTGTGGTAACATCTTGTTTTTGGTTTGAGTGGTGATGAATTTGCATCGCCTTGCTATAGCACATGCGTGTGCAGCATTTCGGGAGCACAAAAGGCATATGTCATGTAATCATGTCGCTTTTGCAGCAAACACAAGAGTTTTTGATGACATTGTATCCTTCATACTACATGTGTGTGTTATTTATTTTGGTATTTAATGTGACAATTATGTTTTATTGTTGCTTCATATTATTGTATTTATGTTTAGGCATTCATATTCAATATGTATATCATTCTATGTGAGTACTATAATGTTGATGTTCTTTTCTTTGCAAATTGTCTATGTATAGTACTTTGGTTTGTATGTGAATTAAGATACTTCTCATGGTTTGCTTGTTCTCTTTTTGATGTTGTAAAAAAGGAAGAAGTATACAAGATAAATAAGTTGGATGCACATATTCAGGGTGAGTATTCATGAAGACACAAATGTTGTGAAACATATTGTCTCATGTTTTGCCATCATAAAAAAAGGAGTATGTGAGTGCAACTTTCCGTAGGATAAGAATTTTGAATGATGTCAAAATTAGAATAGTGCAACGTTAATGTATATTAGATGGTATCCTTTGATTTTAGATGTGCATCTTAGCCTTAGGAAGCATTAAAATGGTTTGGAAAAGGATCATACATCATACAAGCATTGAAAATAAGGTTTTTGTGAAAAATGCATTGAAAAACAAGTTTTTATGATGACACTACAGAATAGGTCGACACACACGAGTGTAGATCGACCTATAGAAGCTTTTGCTACAGTATAGATCGACACATAAACTGCCCAGGTCGACCTGCACACATCAATGATACAGGTTGTAGCCACTGTCCATAGGCTGACCAATTTAGGTCGATACAAGACCTCTGCAGGCCGACCTAAGACCTTCATAGGTTGACCTAATTTCCTTGGTAGGTCGACCTATTTCTTTTATAGGTCGATACACACAATGCTATTTTTCAAAAAAAATATTTTTCATTCATCCATATGCATTCCTTTTGCTTCATATCTCTCATACATATATATATATATATATATATATATATATATATATATATATATATATATATATATATATATATATATATATATATATATATATATATATATATATATATATATATATATATATATATATATATATATATATATATATATATATATATATATATATATATATATATATATATATATATATATATATATATATATATATATATATATATATATATATATATATATATATATATATATATATATATATATATATATATATATATATATATACTCATACATGCATCATTTTCTAGTAAGGTTCTAGTGTAAAACCTACACGAAACCAGAATTTCAAAGATACTCATCATCTTGAACCTCTCTTCTATGAATACACACAATTAAACCACACATAATCATTTTTTTATTGGGTGAACATCTAAAATTATGGATGATAATGTCCAATTAGGTTGGTGTATTGTGAATATTTGGTTGAGTTCTTTGAGTGTTTCAAATAAGAAAACCAAGTTGGAGTTTTTCTTATCATTAAGGATTTGAAGGTTTTAGACAAGATTACGCAAATACGAATCCGATCGAGTGAAATCCATGGGACAATATGGTTTCCTTGCAAGGGAGTAGCGTGAGACGGTGGATCATGTTCGTAAATCTTGGGTTCAACAAGTACATGCTTGGGATTAATCTCACCGAGCGAAAAACTTGAGACGGGAGGTCTTGCAATGTAGTAACAAGCACTGGTGGATTGAAGCAGCATTGTAGGTGAATTGATCAAAATTTGATCAAGGGTTTTAGAGGTGGTAGAATCAACAATAAACCATAAGGTTTGTAGGGTTAGAGTTCTTTATCTCTTGTATATACATTGTTTGTAAAGTAAGGTTAATTGCAACTATATCAATTCAAATTCAAATTGAGGTCTGGCGTACCCATAGCGAGACCAAATGGAAAACTGCCTAAATAAATCCTGCTCTCTCTCTCTCCTCTCTCTCTCTCTCTCTCTCTCTCTCTCTCTCTCTCTCTCTCTCTCTCTCTCTCTCTCTCTCTCTCTCTCTCTCTCTCTCTCTCTCTCTCTCTCTCTCTCTCTCTCTCTCTCTCTCTCTCTCTCTCTCTCTCTCTCTCTCTCTTTAATTTTTGTATATGCAAAATTTCAAACTTATTGTTGTTTTTATCAATTCGTTTGAAAATCAATGTTTGATTACATTTTCAATTAAGGTTGGTTGATAGAATCATAATCAATTTGCTTGTGATTGGCTTTAACATCAACAAAAAATTCCAAACATTATCGATTGCACACAAAAGGTTTGATAAATTTCCTTTACTAATTTTATTTGGTTCTTTATCATTGGAAATAAGCTCAACGCGTAGCTTAGCAATTAATTTTTTGTGATTAATCGTTGTTGAACAATTTTTGTTCATTATCATTTAATTGTGTAACTTTATGTATATCTGAGCTTTTCGATAGTAGGTTAGGTTAGACGATTTGATTCGGGTTGTTTTCGTTGTGCCATAAAACTTTTGAAAACCAGTTTTGCCAGAAGTTTAAATTTTAAGTTTTTTATCTATTCACCCCTCTAGATCAAAGTCTATCGTCTAACAATTTTTACTATGAATAAAATATTTTAACATAAACTTTTCTACTACATAATTTTCATATCAGATAAAGTGTTTCATCACTATAACAAATAACGCTTTTCATAACGAAACTTTCACCTTGAACAATAGAAAAATGAGATATAAAGGCAAGACACACTATTTTTTATTTTTAAAAAACGTAAATTTCCTCAATTTTTCATAAAACTGAGGTGAAAAAATAAATCAGTACAAGTTTCGATTCTCATCTATCGCAATTTATGATTCTATTTGTTATAAGTGTAAAAACAATGCTCTAATCCTTCAATTTTCTATTTAATCGAGCCATAAAATAACAAAATTTTACTATAAAAACACTCGTTAAACGGATTTTACCCTAATCCTTACTAATATGAAGTCGCCCCAAACATCATTCTTTGGAATAGATTGCAAGACAGAAAAAATCTTCAATGTTCTTCAATCTTGAACAAAACATTTTTTCTTCCCTTGCAATCTACCTCACATAATGGTGTTGATGTTTTTGTTGTTGTTGCATTTTTTGGAATAAACCTCAGTTAAAGAAGGGAACTCAATTGATAAATTGCAAGTGCAGAAAATCATTTTTGCTTTAAGTTAAACAAAGAATGGAATTTAACCAACAATGGAGACAGATCAACCTTTGAAAAGAGCTCAGTTGATATATTACAAGTGTATAGAATCATTTCTAATTCAAATTAAATAGTGAATTGAGCTTAAACAATAAATAAGGAAACTCATCCTTTGAAGAGTACTCAATTGATAGATTGCAAGTGCATAAAATCATTCTTGTTTCAAAAATATTTGCTTTAATGAGTATGCAACAAAATTTGGATATCACCGAAGATTTGTTGTAAATTATATTTTTAAATAATTTGTGTAAACAATGTATTTTCAAAAAAAATAAAATAAAAGATCTCGATATAAACAATGTATTTTTTAAAAAATGGTTTATTCACATCGATTTTCTTCTTGGCTGAGGGAATAGTTAAGCCTTTTCTTTAATATATTCAGCGCCATTAAATAAATCTTTGTCGTTCATTTAATATTTATCAACATTCATGAATCTGCCCTTGGTGATCTGTGTGAAACCTAAGGGACATCCGTTATAAAAGCTTGTTGAATGTTGATAATCAAACCTATATGGAACATGAAGCACTTGAAACATAAATATGTTTAGAAAAGTTCTCTTAGATGGATTGTAAAAGCATAAAATTACTTGGGTTTAAGGTTTGTTTTCTTAAATATTTATTTAAGAACAAAATCAAATATTTGAATAATGATTTTGTTTATCTAACTTTTATTTTGCTTTGCTTCATAATCAAATGCATGCAAGATCCAAAGCGAATACCCTTTCACCTAATATTTGATCTTCCCTAAGATTCAATATTTCGAAGATCTAAAGATCTAAAGTCTAGATCTTCAAAAAATTTGATTTTTACCTTGTTCTCTAGGAAATTTGATTTTTATTTTAAACAATGTAATATTATGGATAAACAATGTAACAATTTTTTATATAAAAAAATAATCTTACCCCTTAGTTTTCAAAATAAACCGAGATGAAAGATATGATACTTTTGAAAAAAAAAATGTTGCCGATGAGGTTCGAACTCATGTACATTTAACTTTAAATCTTGGTTTTAATACCACCGAGGTGAAAGGTGGCGAGTTTTTATGTTGACCTTCATTACCTCACTTATATAGCCGAGGTAATATGCATTTCGCGTCTGAGGTAAAAAGCGCTTTTTGTAGTAGTGCATCCTTCTTCTTTGAGCACTAGAATTATATATCATTTGACCATATTATTTCAGGAAATAAAAAATGACAATGTTTGTGGTAGTTTTTTTTTACAATAACACACTTCACACCAATATTTAAATAACGAGCTCTCAACTATTATTCTTTGTTGGACTATCTCAAGTGAAAAGTTATCTCGCTCTACGTCAAAAGAGAACACTCGTTTCTCGTTCAATTCGGTGATGATTCGTTTCGATATTAATTTTGTTCAACGAAAATCTTATCTCGTTCTCTATAATTTATATCAATTTGGTCAAACAAAAATTATCGATGATTTTTAGAATGCTATTGATTATTTTCCGCGAAAATCTTGATCACGTTCTTTATCATTGTTATCGATTTGATAATTTTAAAATCCTATCTACATGCGATTGAAAATAGTTATTACTACCCTTGACTACAATTTAATCCATTGTAAATTATATTTTAATTATGGAACCTATATAGAGTGCAATATGACTATGGTTTCAAATTTTAGGATTTAATTTTATTAATTTATGTATAGCAAATTGTCAATACTGATAATGATTAAATGAAGTGATTTTGTTAATTGTTAGACTTAACAAAATTGTTAATGTTTTTGATATTGTTAATCACAAAATGAATATCACAAATATATGATGATAAATGTATGATATTATTTATTGCTTAATGTTATGCTTCCTTTTTATTTTTCTGATGCAAGATTTTGAGGTTGATTCATTCCTTTACAAAATATTGTTAACCCTCTAAATAATTTCAAACACATTACATAGAGTGAAATATGACTATCGTTTCAAATGTTATTATTATGTGCAGGTGATGATATGAAATATGAGTGTGCAGGAATGATGTGTTAAGAAATAATGATAGTGTGGTCGTTTAAATTTTGATGTACGCTTGATTTGGATAACTTGTGTGTTTTAAGTGTTTGATATGCTTTCTCTGTTATTATATTAGTATTATGTTCGGACATTAATGTTTATATTCTTTAAAGGAAGATGGAGAAACCGGGAAGGTGGCCGAATTAAAAAAATGATGAGGTAAAAACAACATTGAAGAAGCATGGGTTAATTATTAGGTTTAAAGATTGAAAAATGAGAATAGGTTTAGGAAGACTTAGAATAAACAGAAAATTAATTGTGATTTGTGATAAAATATTAAAGATATATGAAGAAAATTTGAACCATAACAAGGAGATGAAGTTAATCGATTAACCACCTTTTTTTTATATATTTGTATATTATATTTATAAGCTTAATTAACTTTAAAATAATCTATTTTAAAATTTTAAAGAGCTTAAATTGTAGTATGCTTGAACCGCTTGTGATATTTGACACAAAACTTTATTTTAAATAATACTTTAAAACTTTATATTGCTAATTATCCCCTTTACAATCATTTGTTTAAAAAACACAGGATAATTTGTTACACCATTATCTAAAGCACAAATATATAAAACTAGAGAAAAATAGATTATTTTACTCACTCCAACATACAAATATATAAAACTAGAGAAAAATAGATTAAAAAAAATGTGAAACAGAGAAACAAAAGAATAGAGATAGAAAATATGATATTTGTAAAAGGTTAACAATAAAAAAACCATATGTGATGAAATATTTATATAACACAAATTTACTCATACATTTTCTACTAATGTGAATTACTTTATAATTTGTACAATCTTTTTTTTTTTTTACAGAATCTCATATTTAATACATGTGATCATATTTTGTAAATTTTGTGTTATATTGTTCGTACATTTTCTATTGAGATAAAGTATATCATAATTTATACACTTTTACATGTCATATATATATATATATATATATATATATATATATATATATATATATATATATATATATATATATATATATATATATATATATATATATATATATATATATATATATATATATATATATATATATATATATATATATATATATATATATATATATATATATATATATATATATATATATATATATATATATATATATATTATGTCTTTTTAATTTTGACGTGGTTAAATCACATTTTGTTTATTAGTTAATAGGGTAGTTTTTTGTAAAAAAAATAAAATAAAATTCACACCATATTTATGGTTGATATTAACATTCATACATGATGATTTTAGATAAAGAAGATAAAATATTGTACGATAAATTATTAGTTAAATATGAAAAATTTTAAAGTGAGTCTAGCAAAAAATACTACTTAACACCAAAAATGAAATTTTTTATTCAAAATTAAAAAAAAAAAACTTTGATTTATGTATTTTTTAAATGTTTACTTATACTTACAATTAAAATGAGTGTTTAAGAAAATAATTGTTCTGGCCTGGGCCCGGCCTCGCCTCGCGGCCCAGCCCAATGACGCACAGCCAAGGTCCAGTATGACTTAATTAGGCTGGCCGGGCACGCGACCCCCTCGACAGGCAGGATATGCTCCCGCCGAACAGGACGGCGTGTCTCTAGGTGCCCTCGACGTTCTCCCCTCGTCGGGCAGAACCGCCCTCCACGGGCAGAATTCCCATGTCGTCGGGCAGGACCATGTGCCTCTCCCCCGCCCTCGTGTACTCCCCTCCGCGGGGAGAACAACACACCTCCGGGGAACCCCGCGGGGAGAACAACGTGCCATGCGCACGTCCTCCACGTGCTCCCCTCCGCGGGGACACGTCACCAGCCAACTGCCCACCTCCGAAAGAGCAGGTCAAACCCACTTTTCGGAGACCACGGGACAGTTGGACTAGGGCGAAGACCACATCCTGGTCTTCACTACGCCACGTAAGCCCTAACAGTCACCTGGGTTGGGCCTGACCATCCAGCCCAACACAAGTGACCGTTGGTCCAGCGCTGGAGTCTCTCTATAATATCATCTTTCACAAGAGGGTCAGGTAATTCACTTCTTACCCCATTTTCTGTACTTTGCTCTCACTCTTTCCAATTTCTTACTTTGGCATCGGAGTGTATTGCAGGTACACCCCCTTCTTTTCCTCATCACCGATGAACAGGTAGCAGTCCAACAAAATGTGGTCAGCCCGTGATCCCCTTCTGATCCGGTCAGATCTATAATATAAATATGTGTTTTTAGATAACTATTAAATTCAAAAAATTAATTTTAAAAAAAAGTAAACCATCCTTAGTTGCATGATTTATTTTTAATCTCACTAGCAGTGTTATTGTCCTAAAAATAAATCTTTTTTAGACTTTAAATATGATTTTTATTTCAATTTTTTAATGAAAAATATAGGTTTTTATTATATAAGATGTCAATGATTTTTGAATGAGACATAAAACCCTTAATTTATCAAATATAATATAAGAGTACATTGTTAATCACCTTTGTAAAACATAACAATTTTACGATATCTCATTTGAGTTGTGTACGATTATTAAAATACATTAATTGTGTTGATTTTAATAATAAAATAAAAATTTATTAACTAATTTTAAATTAATAATAATTAGTAGAATAATTGACTTACTTAACATGTTGTATTATTTGTTCGAAATATTAAACTTATCTAGCAATAAAACAGTTATTTATAACACCTTTAAGAATTACAATTTGTGCTTAAAATCTTATTTCCACCCCTTTAATGTACACTAAAATACTGTTAAAAAATACTGACATATGGTTGTGATGGTTACTATCAAACGTTTATTTCATGGTCGACTAATAAATGGTTTGAACTTTAGTCAACATTATAAACATTAAAAAAATAATAATAATAAAATGGTCAATGATCATATGCAATTTATAGTTTTGTTTGAGAACATCTTCTAAAACTCATAAAGGCTTTTGGAGGTACGAAATGTGCTTTTGTGAACATCTTTCTCCTTTATATAAATTTTAAATTTTTTTTAAAAAAACCTATTTATTCAATTTAAATATCAAAATAACATTGTTTTTAATTTATTTACTAAAATAATGTGTTTCAAAAATCATCAACAAGGATGTGCCATTTGAATTAGTGTATGCATAAAATAAAGCTCATGTGCCATTTGATTCTTCTTATATTATTAGTTTTTATACTTTTTTTGTCATTAGAAAATGTAATTTAAAATAGATTAAAAATTTAGAAAAAAATAAAAACCAAATAGAAAACAAATAAAAATATTATTAAAATACATTAAAGATTACAACAATTGATTAAAAAATTAATGTAAGACCTGATTAAAATGTCCATCGGTTCCACATCTCGGCGCACTAGCATGCCTTCGAAGTCTACCACAATTTTGTTGAAGTGTTTGGGGTCATGTTAGAAAATAGTGTTTGAAAATAGTAATACATGCAAGACAATAGTATAAGAAAATAGTAAGCAAATAGTGTAAGAAGGTAGTAAGAAAATCATGTAATGCATGCATATAGGAGACAAGAGTAATGTATGCAATATGAGACAATAATAGGGTCTTGATAGTCATAAAGGAGATAAGACTAAGGCATGTGACAAGATAAG
Source organism: Lathyrus sativus (assembly GCA_963859935.3). Taxonomy (NCBI): domain Eukaryota; kingdom Viridiplantae; phylum Streptophyta; class Magnoliopsida; order Fabales; family Fabaceae; genus Lathyrus; species Lathyrus sativus. The sequence continues at coordinate 445,291,634 of OZ012741.1, read as the reverse complement.
AAGATATAAATGAGACAAGACTAATGCATGTAAGAAGATAAGAATATATAAATGTGACAAGACTGAAACATGTATAATTGAGACAAGACTAATGTCTATATAATTGAAAAACACAAATAAACAAATTTATATTAAAAATAATATTATTACACATGTATAATTGATACAAGATAATAATATATTAAAAATTCAATTAGATGAAACTAGACTTCTATTAATACACATGATGCTAACATTTTATTCCACCACAATTCTCTCATACACCATTACATTAAAATATTGCACCACAATTCTACCAAACACCAGTACACTAAAATATTTCTTATGGCTCAAACACCACAATACATGATCAATGCACAATTCAATGGTGAGATATTTGATTGTACCATAACCGATTTCAATTTTCGTAATACCAATGTTACTCGGTTTTCAATTAATAGACGGTCAAATTTTTCTCATTTGAAAGAGAGATTAGAAAAGAAATTACAGTGTGATCTAGTGGGCCAGATCATCTACAAGAATCCAATGTTTTTTACCGACAACCAAGTCAATTTTTTTCAGTTAAAGGTTCGAGATGATGAAGATGTTCATAATATGTTTCTTATTCATGAGCATTCTGGTTTCAATGATATTGAGCTTTATATTATATTACAACAACAAATGTTCAACTTGTTTATCCTTCTCAAGTTTTTGCGAATATGACGACAAACAACCTGAAGTCGATGTCGTAGACGAAGAAGAAGAAGAAGTTGAGGTCTTCGTTGATGAAATGGTATACGATTCAACTGCCAACCACGAAGAAGACCTATTACCGGCCAGTCATGTTTATTATCCACCTCAACACATGACAAGCCTGAACTTGGGTGCAGATGAACTATCAACAGATATTTTTTACAATCCATATATGCAAACACAAGGAGTATTAAAAGAGGGAGACAATTTTCGAACAAAAAAAGACTGTGTTTGAGCTATAAAATAGTATCACATGAAATTATCAACTAATGATAGAGTCGACCAAACGAATGTGACTCTGCATAAGATCTATGGTCGTAATGAGGTGTGTTAGTTTTGATTGATAATATTTTACCGGAAGAGAAGCGACTCTTGGAAGATATGGCCTATGGGTCCAGAGCGCACCTGTATAATCACCAATCTGATACAGGACCATCACAAACACAACTCTCAGTTGATATAAAATAAAATTCTTTCTGTCATTAGCGACAATCCATCGTTGAAGGTGAGTACCATAATCTCGCATATGGTTCAAAGATACAATTATACTCTGTCGTACATGAAAGCATGGATAACTAGGACTAAGGAGGTTGAAATGGTGTTCGGAAATTGGGAGGAGTCGTACAAAGAACTTCCAAAATACTTGGTGGCACTTAAATAATATGCTACAGGGGCTGTTTCCATTTTGAAGACCTTGTCGGCATATACCCCAGACAAGACTTGTGTTAGTGGAAATGACATTTTCCACCGACTCTTCTAGATGTTTGAACCATGTATCAAAGGTTTTGCATACTGTAAACATATTATATAAATTTATGGAGCATGGTTGTACGAGAAATATAAAGGAACACTACTCATTCCAGTGGCACGAGATGACAACAACAATATTTTTTCAATCGCCTTCGCTTTAGTTGAAGGGGAGACTACTGGAGGTTGGAGTTTTCCTTAAAAATGTCTGATTACACGTGTCTCCCTAACCTAACTTATGTTTGATTTCTAATAGACATTCATAAATTGATATTGCATATAAGAATCTTAATAATGGCTGGTAGGATCCTCCTTCAACGTATGTCTATACATTAGACACATCGCTTAAAATTTCATGCGGGAGATCAAACACAAGATGTTGTCATACCTCAAATTTTGATCAGGCATTGTTTTAAACTTTCATTCATCAGACCTTGTTCTTGCTTTTACATCATCCGCATAGCATAACATGCCATAACATTTTCTTCATATGTACATCATATCCACTATTCATATCATCTAATCATTGTGCATACAGGTAGGCGATTTTTTGTTGTTATCTAAGCTCAGGTTTTGCAAGATCGGATCGAGGTTTAGGAAAAGTTACCAAGTCAAGGGTATTTCCATTGTTGGTTGGAATTCAGAGGGAGTTTGACCTAATCATGGTCAAACAAGTGGTTTATTTCGGGGTCAAGTTATCAGCTTTTGGCATAGGGAGTTATTTCAAGGTGGATAATTATCAGGGCTAATTGAATTTTAATTAGGATTTTGGTAAAATGGCAGTGCAGTTAATATCTTATGTCATTTGTATCATGGGCTATTTGGAGGACAATCGTGTATTAAATTCAAGTTCTTGTTGTCGCTACTGCGAAAATCGGCGCCGGCTGAACAGAAGAGTCGCCACCGTGCGTTATTTATCCCTCAGAACGGGAAAGGAAACGCTCGAAGTAAACCTCGCGAAAAACGGGGAAAAGGTATGGTCATCGCAACCAAAACCTGGGTTCGGGAGTCGGTTACGCAAGGGGAAGGTATTAGCACCCCTCACGTCCGTCGTACTCGACGGGATCCACGCTTGTTTTCGGGTATGGATTGTTATTCTATCTAAACTATAGGTCAAGGGTTAAAAAGAAAATAAAATGAAAATAAAAATGACTCGGCAAAGTATCGCACTTTATGCCTACGTATTCCCGTCTGGAACGAGAAATCAGAGTCAACGTAGTTCGCCTACCTACGGGAAAGGAGGGGAAGGTTGCTCGCTAGGATATCGCATCCTATGCCTACGTACTTTCACACAGCGCGAAAGATCAGAGCAAACGTAGTTCGGGCCACGTACGACACAAGCTTGTCCTTGATTGATTTTATTCCTTCTGAAAAAAAGGTTTTCTGATTAGCGGTCCAAGCGGACAAAAATGACGCTTTGATGAGTTCACATTCTTTTACGGAAGAAGTGTCTTTTATTGTGTTTGAAATCTTTATGTGTTTTTCTGTTTGTTTTGAGAAAGAAAGAGACAGAATTCTAACCTACGGTTGCGAAGGGAAACAAACTAACCTAATGTTATCATGCATGGGTTAAGACCTAGTGTCTATCATGCTCCTCTCTTGCACAGAGAGAAACAGAGATCCTACGGGATAGGCAGAAACAGAAACAATACCAGATATATACAGTAAAACAGTAAAATGCATGGATGCAGCAATACAAGCGAGGCAAGGGAGTCCCACTCAACCTCGAACCTAGAAAACAATAGGCGAAAGTGAACAGGCTTCACTTTCAACCTAGCAGGGTAAACAGCAAACAATACAATCCAGAAAACCAATCAATACATCATGAAATGAAATACAGCAAAAAGAAACAGCATCAGCAGCTCTGAATCAACATCTGACTTCAAGCAATCTCCAATCAGCTACAGGCTTCAACAAGCATCAATCTCCATCTTCAGGACCTTCAGGCAAGGGCTTTGATCATCAGTCTTCCATCTTCAATGGCTTTTCTTCAAGCTCAAACCTCCAGGATGAGGGATTAGTCACAAGAGTGAAGTGAATGAATGTTAGACAGTTGATCACCTACCAAGGGTGGTTCATCAACTGTTAACATTAAACAGAAAGTTTCCTCTCAAAAGTTCTATCTTTCAAATATGTTCACTGATCCTTCCAAAGGAAGGAGGTGGATATTTGAAAGAGACTTTGAATCATAGAGAAAGGATGGATGCAGACAAGGCATTCCATGTTTGAGAAACAAACTTTCTAACCTAGAGCTCTGCCTAGCTCCTAAACCCTAGTCTCCTCAGCATCTGCTAGCAAAAATCTTATCTTCAACTCTGGAAGTTGATCTCCAACATCTGGATCTCCAATGGTCTTCATCTCCTCAAGTCTTCAGCTTCCCCAGGTCCCCAGACAATCCCAATACCCAAGCAAGCAAGCAATAATCCCCAGAGGGCACACCACACCAGTCAATCAGATATACAGACAGTATTAATAGCAGTAGGGGAATCCTGGCTTTTCTAAGGGATCTAATAACTACCCATAGCCCCTATAGTCCCATAGCTAACTATTCAAACCCTAAGTCCTAAGGGAAAGAAACAAACTTCTTAAATCATCACCTAAAAAAACCCTAATTTGTTCAAGTTGTTCAAGACTACATTAAGCACCTAAAATTAATTTCTAAAAATGGGAACTAAATTGTTTCTACAAGTTCAACATCTAATCTAAACAACCTAAAAAGAATGAACAAAAAATATAAAAGCATTTAATAGAACAAAAATTACTAAAATCATGCATGAAATGGATCTATTTAAAATGACATTTATTTAGAAAATATGGAAAAAATATGAAATAAAAATAAAAATGCAATTTTATTCTTCTATAATTTTCTAGACACTCTAATGAAAATGATGTAAAAAGAATGGATTAAAAATGAATTTTTATGTATTTATTATGAATTTTGGAAAATGCATAAAAGAGTTAAAGAAAATAAAAGGATTAATAATGAAATAAAGGGAGGGGGTTTGAATAGAATATGCGCCCAGTTAATAATTGGATGGGCCAAGCAATGAGGTGGTGCGAACAGCAAGTTGGCTTAAGGCCCAGCATCATTCAGAAACAATAAAAAATAAAAACAGCGCAGGGGGGTGAAAATAGAAACAAAATCACGTGCAAACTGAATTGGGCTCATGCACTGGGGGTGGGAATATCACTCACTACTCAGGCCCGCCCGTTTCAATTAATGAAACGGTGCGTTTGGCTTCACAGCTTCCCTCCAAAATCAGATTAAATGCTAGCCACACGATGGCTCTACAAGTCAAGGGTCCAACATGAAATGAACGTTCCAGATTGTGTCTTCCTCATCAGTTCAAATGAATTAGGGTTTCCTCTCCCATGGCAGCCATGCACGAGCAAAATTCAAGCTCTCAGTTCTCCCTCTCCAGGCCATGAAATGCCACGATATGAACATGAAACTTGCTCTAAATCTCTCCCTCTACAAGCCTATGGTCTTAATTCAGTCTGAAATTCAATAGATCACTCAACCCGATAGCAACAAGTCCTGGTCACCATGAATATACTCTGCAACTCATCATCACAATTCTCCATCAAACCTAGACTAAACTACTCTATGCATAATGGTGATCATCCTGCGCTAACAACCTAACATTATGATGCACTAACCTAAGAGTTCTAGGTCCTAACAGTTTGGTGCACCTGCTAACAATTGTCTCTATTCAGCCTCAACTTCATCTAAACTAACCTCCTAACAGCATGGATCATGAATATACTAGTGAAACTACCTAAATCTCCCTAGATTGAGTAAGTTAGAAAGATTTGTACCTTGGACAAGCTTTAATGGAGGCAGAGTAAGCGCGTGGATTCAGGCTCTTGTATGCTTCAATCTTGATCCATTCTTGATATGCTTGATTCTGTTTGCAAGATTTGGATGAAACTTGGCTTGGATCTTGATCTACAACTGAATTTGCAGCTTGTATGTTCTTGAAGAAAGTGCACGAAAAGGGATTCTAACCACCAAATCTTTGCTTCAATTATGATCCAGGATGATGATTGAATGTAGGAGAATCAATGTGGATGAAAATTGATGAAGATTTTGTGAGATTGAAGTGAAATTGCAATGAGAAAAGAATGAGAGAATTTGTGAGATTTTTGTGAAAAATGGATCCAACCCTTGATCAATCTTCATTTCATGAATATATAGGCCCCAATGGTAACTTCTAGATCCCTCTTACACATTCCCTTGCCTTCCAACTTTGATTCATTTTGGCTATGTTTCTTAAAATGCAAGCAACCAAGGATAACTTTGAAATCTTCCACTAAACTCAAAAAAGTGCTTGAACCATTGTCTTTAGAATGTCTTTTCCATTCAAAATCATATATTGGAAGTCTCCATTTGGACTTATAAATCTCCCCAAACCAATTTTCATTTTGACTTTATTCAAATTATAAGCCATTTTAGTTCAAATTTGGACCAATCATGCAACTTCATGTTATGAGCTTTTCCAACAATTTGTGACCTCCTTTCTAGACTTAAAATCCCATTTGGAGCAAGTTTGATGTTGTAAGTTTTTCCATTTGAGGCCTCCTTGTATGAGTTTTGGACATAGGTTAAAATGACCTGTAATTCACCAATGCCCAAAATACCCTTTGCTTGCCAAGACCATAAGTTGAGTTCTACACATCATATGAGGGCATGCTATACCATTCTAGAAAGCTAAGACAATGAGGAACAATTCTTATGTTGACCAAGAATTCATTTGAAATCTCCTTGAGGGGTAAAAATTGCTTGGAAGTCAAGTCACTTTCACAGACAAAAGTTCAGATACCTCAGATGACCTGTAACTTGCAAGGACCATAACTTGAGTTCTATAAATCTCCTTGATGTCTTCCACCACTCAAATTAAAGGTCTTGAGATCCTCTACAAGTTTCATGTTGGCCAAGAAGCCATTTGAAGCTAGCATTTTGACTTATCTTGCTTGGAAATTTGACCTAAACTAGGGGATTTTACACAGAAACCCTAATTTAGAAACTCCTCTTCTCCTTGATTTCTCTTGAATTCTCCTTGGCATATCTCCATATCCTTATTCTCCATGTCAAATTATGAGCTCCACATCTCTCCACTAGACTTGAATGCCCTTTAAATCAGTCAATTGACCTAGGGTTGACCTAGGGTTGACCCAGATGAAACCCTAGTTGACTGTCTTCAACTGTAGCTCTTGTGCTCATATCAATGACTTGTCTCCTTCTCCAAATGACTTTCTAAGTCTCTCATAATGTCTAGATACTCTCCATGCCTTCAACTCACATCTCACAACTTACTTGTTGACCCTCAGATACCCTCAGCTAGGAGATGGACTCAAGGCTTGATCTGCTGAACTCTTTGCTTTCAAATTCTTTCCTGATGACTTGTATGAGATTGAATTGGGATAATAACCTCTTGATAGGCTTCTAGAGATGAGAATAATGATTGGTCCCCTGTTGTATGACTTGCTATGCTTATGTTATGCAGATGATTAGACTATGTACATGACTCTATATGCAAATGCTAATGACATTGAAACATAAACCCAAGGAATAAGGTTGGGCAAATTTTAGGGTGCAACAGCTGCCCCTATTCAAGCGACTTGGACCCGATTGGGTGAAGAGCCCGGAGCCTTCAGACATTCGCGGTACGAGACGGTTGAATACTAGTGAAACCAGAAATTTGCCAACCACAAAACTAAATTGCGCTCCTGCTTGGGGAACGACATTCATCAGCTGAATCTGACTGTTACAGCAACCCACTGATCTCGTGCGACTGTGCTGGGGATTGTCTTCATCGTTCTGAAAAGGATTCTGTCACAACAGATTGCTTGCTTGTCCACGTTAGGACTCTGTCCGTCATCAATACGAAGAACTCTCAACTAGAACCTGTCCCCGTTAGGACTCCACTTGCTGTTAAACCCGAAAAACCTCGGCAACTCCGCTGGGGATAATTCGTCTGCATTCCCATAAACTGAATCGTCCACGTTAGGAATAAAACTCTTCCACGTTAGGAGTAACATCGTCCGCGTTAGGAACCATTTCTTCTGTATCTGTCCACGTTAGGACTAACCCTTTCATCTTTCCACGTCAGGAAGCAATCTTCTTTCCGCGTAAGGAGAACTATATCAATCTGTCCACGTAAGGACTCCAATATCACTTGCCATGTCCGCGTCAGGACTCCAATCTTTCCACGTAAGGAGTGCTGTCATTCTTCCACGTCAGGAATCAACTTTTCTTGAATCTATCCATGTAAGAACCCCAATTTTTCCACGTAAGGAATAAATCTTCTTCTTCCACATTAGGAATATTTTCTTTGATCTGTCCGCGTCAGGACTAAACTCTTCCACGTCAGGAATAATCTCTTACTTTCCACGTCAGGAATCAATCTTGATATGTCCGCGTGAGGACTCAATCTTTCCACGTAAGGAATAAACTCGTCTTCCCCCGTAAGGAAACCATTTTTCCTCCACGTAAGGGATGCTCTTGATATGTCCACGTGAGGACATATCTTTCCACGCAAGGAACACCAACTTCTTTCCGCTTTGTCCGCGTCAGGACTACATTTTTCCACGTAAGGAATGCCGTCTTAACCCGTCCACGTAAGGACTCCACCCTTTCCACGTCAGGAATCAACATTTTTCCACGTGAGGAATCACCATTTTTGATATGCCCGTGTAAGGACTACATCGTCCACGTTAGGACCCATTTCTCCACATTAGGAATAATAATTTCTTTGATTTGTCCACGTCAGGACACTGATCTCTTCTTGATTTGTCCACGTCAGGACACTGATCTCGTCTTGATTTGTCCACGTTAGGACTCAGGCATCTTCGACCCGCTGAGGAAATAAGACTTGTCCCCGTAAGGACTCACACACTGGTCTGATCTGTCCACGTCAGGACACCAACACAAGGAGTAATCACTTTTGTCAACGTCATGACCTCCCATTCCACTAATTTCGAGAACGTGAATCTGCCCACGATAGGACTAACACAACTCACCAATCCAGGGGAATAAACCTGTCCACGTTAGGACGCCCACTTCTGAAGAAATCCCGTCAATATAGGAATAAATTGTCCGCGTCAGGACTTAGTTCTCCAATGATCCACACCCACAAACTCCTTAGCACTGACGTGACAGCGACTTTGAGATGAACTCTACTGGGGATGTCTGGAAACCAAACTATTGGACGCCTGCTCTGATAACCGGCGGTGGCCTCTGAAATTCTGACTCATGAAACCTTTTACTGTTGACGTAACAACAACTTTGAAGGAAACAATCCGCTGATCGGACTAGAGAAACTTCAACAAAACTCTGGCGGGGACATAAGTAACTCTGCTTGGGGACAAAGAGAAACTTATCCTGCAGACTTTGTGGGGGAATACTGCCGAAACTGACATTATCATTGAATATCTCATGCCGAGATCTTGAGTGTTTGGTAGTTCATTTGAGCAAGAACGCTTTCCACCTGAACTGCTAAAATACAGGAACTGCTCCAGCAAAATAAATGCTGGAAGGATAATGCCGACTCCACCGGGGATAGCCAGATGCTATAGAATTATTCCAGCAAAATAAATGCTAGAAGGGTGAAGTCGACCCTGCTGGGAAATTAGGAACTCAAACCAAACGCCTTGTTGAAGTAACCCCCTGCTGGGGAATATAACTTTGCTGGGGAATAGCAGATGCGCATAGCACGATCGGACTTTCTGCTGGAACGTAAACTGATATTACACCGTATCCCTGACGAAATAAATGATAGGAACCACCATCAACTCTGCTTGGGAGAGTCTTAATCTTCGAATTCCACTGGAAGGAATGAAAATACTTGCAAAGAGAATTCCGCTGAGGATGGGATGATTCTCTTGGGGAAAATTAACTGACTCCACTGGGAGAGAGTGCATGACCCTGCGGGGAAAGATGAACCTGTCTGAATACAGCCTCTGTTGAGGACGAATAACTTTTCTGGAGCACGTCCTTTGGATAAGCTACGGCTAGCTGGGGAATTCTATCCTTCTTCAGGAAGAACATGCATGCCCTGCGTGGGGATTAAGTCTTTCGTTATCGCAATCTTTTGATCATCTTCCTCGTACGGTTATGAAACCTGCAACAACACAAACAAGACACGACAAGCCTATGCAATCAAATCAATTCAGGTTAGTGACGTTACGCTCAGTTAATTCAAAGCTTTAACAATTGTTGGCAAGGGCCAGTGATGTTATACTCATGCTAGCTTCACTAAACTTAGGCGTTAATCATGTACAAAACAGTAAAGAACAGGCATCAAGTACTGAATAACATATTTTCATTGATCGGGCCCCTGAATGGGCGGAGTTTTTGTACACGGGATGTAACTCCTGAAAAGAGGAAGCTACGCAAAGCAAATACATAAGTATGCACAAGAAGCATGAATATTTTGACAAATTAGATTTTGTACACATGTCGGCAACGGGATGCAGATGAACACCACGAACTGATCCTCCCATGACTCGTCCGACTCTAATGCTTTTCCCGGTATCCCCACTTCTGAAGAGGTTGTATCCGATAACTGGCTCCCCAAATATATTCTCCCGCATTGACGCTCATTGAATTCGGACCGCAGTCATTTGCTTTTCAAATCCCTAACTTTTGCGTGAACCGCCCTTTGCGGGTTTTCAGTTCACCGGGATACCCTTTTTTGCCGAAGCCGCCCAGTGTAGGTTTTCAACTTCGCGGGTGTACATTTCTTCAATTTTATCCCTAACTTTTGCCCGAACCTTTCATTCTGTTTTTTGGTTCGCCAGGATGCCCCATTTTTGCCTGGACTCTCTTTTTCTGTCCAGCGGGTCTGTTTTAAGCAAAGTATTTTTTAACTGCGTCCGAATTCACAGGTGACGCGAAGTCTTCCCCGTCCATGGTGGACAACAACAACGCTCCTCCTGAAAAGACCTTACTGACAACGTATGGCCCTTCGTAGTTGGGGGTCCACTTGCCCCTGTGATCTGCCTGCGGCGGGAGAATCCTTTTCAGCACAAGGTCGCCCGTCTGAAAGCTTCGTGGAAGTATCTTCTTGTCGTACGCTTTCTTCATTCGTCTCTGGTACAAACGACCGTATGCCAGAGAAGCTAGCCTCTTCTCATCCATCAAATTCAGTTGGTTCAATCTATTCGTTACCCATTCTGCCTCGTCCAGCTGAACGTCTCGCAATACCCTCAAAGAAGGGATCTCAACTTCCAATGGTAATACCGCTTCCATTCCGTATACCAACGAGAACGGAGTTGCCCCGGTTGATGTGCGTACCGTCGTACGATAACCGTGCAAAGCGAAAGGTAGCATCTCGTGCCAATCCTTATAGGTCACCACCATCTTTTGAACGATCTTCTTGATATTCTTATTGGCCGCCTCGACAGCGTCATTCATCTTGGGTCGGTAAGGGGAGGAGTTGTGATGTTCGATCTTGAAATTCTGACAGAGCTCCTTCATCATTTTGTTGTTCAGATTTGAACCATTATCCGTGATTATCCGCTCGGGGATTCCGTATCGGCAAATGATATCTCTCTTGATGAATCTAGCCACCACTTGCTTCGTTACATTTGCGTAAGACGCCGCTTCCACCCACTTGGTGAAATAATCGATTGCTACTAGGATGAACCGATGCCCGTTAGAAGCCGTCGGCTCGATCTTCCCAATCATATCGATTCCCCACATCGAGAATGGCCATGGAGATGACATCACATTTAGAGGACTCGGAGGCACGTGTATCTTGTCAGCATAGATTTGGCACTTGTGGCACTTCCTCGCAAACTTGAAACAATCAGTTTCCATCGTCAACCAAAAGTAACCTGCCCTCAGCAGCTTTCTCGTCATAGCATGCCCACCAGCATGCGTACCAAAGGCACCTTCGTGAATTTCCTCCATGAGAAGCTTTGCCTCTTTCTCGTCTACACAACGCAACAACACCAAATCGTGGTTTCTTCTGTATAAGACGCCATCCGGATTCAAGTAGAAATTACCCGCTAATCTCCTGAGAGTCTTCTGATCTTGACTGGATGCCCCAGCCGGATACTCTTTATTCTTCAGGAAATTAAGGATATCGAAATACCACGGTTTGTCATCAGATGCTTCATCAATAGCAAATACATAAGCTGGCCTGTCCAACCGAGAGATAGTGATTTGGGGAGCTTCGTTCCAGAAGTTGACCTTGTACATGGAAGACAAAGTGGCAAGGGCGTCAGCCATTTGATTTTCTGCCCGCGGTACGTGATGCAATTCAACTTTGTCGAAGAAAGGCAACAGTCTCCTTGCATAATTCATGTAATGTATCAAATTGGGCTGACGTGTCTCCCATTCCCCTTTGATCTGATTCACTACCAGAGCTGAGTCTCCGTATACGTCTAGATGTTTGATTCGCAAATCAATGGCTTCTTCAAGCCCCATTATACAAGCTTCGTATTCGGCCTCATTGTTGGTAACGGCAAAGGTCAATCGGGCAGTAAACGGGATGTGCGACCCGTGCGGCGTAGTGATAATTGCCCCTATTCCGCTACCGTAAGCATTCACAGCTCCGTCAAAAATCATCTTCCATTTGGAACCCAACTCTGGTCCCTCGTCTGGCAACGGCTCTTCACAATCCTTCATCTTTAGGTACATGATATCCTCGTCAGGAAAATCAAACCTCATCGATTGGTACTCTTCAATAGGCTGCTCCGCCAGATACTCAGACAACACACTCCCCTTTATAGCCTTTTGCGAGACGTATTGGATATCATATTCAGTCAAGACCATCTGCCATCGGGCAATTCTACCTGACAACGCCTGCTTTTCGAATACATATTTGATAGGATCCATCTTCGAGATGAGCATGGTTGTATGATTCAGCATGTACTGCCTCAAACGCTTGGCGGCCCAGGCTAGCGCGCAACAAGTTTTCTCCAGCATTGAGTATCGAGATTCACAGTCTGTAAATTTCTTACTCAGATAATAGATCGCATGCTCTTTTCTCCCCGTCTCGTCGTGTTGACCGAGAACGCAACCCATGCTTCCCTCAAGAACCGTCAAATACATTATCAAGGGTCTCCCTTCCACTGGGGGTATCAAAATAGGAGGCTCCTGCAAGTACTTCTTTATTTTATCGAACGCCTTTTGACAATTTTCGTTCCACGTTACAGCTTGATCTTTCTTCAAGAGCTTGAATAATGGTTCACACGTGGCCGTTAGGTGAGATATGAACCGGGCAATGTAGTTCAACCTCCCTAAAAACCCGCGTACCTCTTTCTCTGTTTTAGGCGTCGGCATTTCTTGAATTGCTTTTATTTTAGCAGGATCGACCTCTATTCCTCTTTCGCTTACGATAAACCCCAGCAGTTTACCCGATCTCACCCCGAAGGTGCATTTATTAGGGTTCAGCCTCAGCCTGAACTTCCTAAGTCTTTTAAACAACTTCAACAGATTCACCAGATGCTCTTCCTCCGTCTGGGATTTGGCAATCATATCGTCAACATAAACTTCGATCTCTTTATGCATCATATCATGGAAAAGAGTCGTCATCGCACGCTGATATGTTGCCCCAGCATTTTTCAAACCAAAGGGCATCACTTTGTAGCAAAATGTTCCCCACGGCGTTATGAAAGTAGTCTTCTCCATATCCTCTGGCGCCATTTTAATTTGATTATAGCCTGAAAAGCCATCCATGAAGGAGAATACGGAGTATTGAGCGGTATTATCAACTAACACGTCAATGTGAGGAAGTGGAAAATCGTCTTTTGGGCTTGCTTTATTCAAATCTCTATAATCCACGCACATCCGAACCTTGCCATCTTTCTTTGGCACTGGTACGATGTTGGCAACCCATGAAGGATACTTTGTCACAGCCAGGAAACCAGCGTCCCACTGTTTCTGCACCTCCTCTTTGATCTTCATTGCCATATCTGGTCGAGTTCTGCGAAGCTTTTGTTTGACCGGCGGGCAATCTTCTTTCAATGGCAGACGATGCACAACCATGTCTGTATCGAGCCCTGGCATATCTTCATATGACCAAGCGAATACATCATTATACTCTCGGAGCATTTCAACCAGTTTTCGCTTGATATCACCCTGCAGTGCGGCTCCGATACGAATATTCTTCTCAACCCCTTCCGACCCCAAATTGATAATTTCGATGACCTCATCGTGAGGCAGAATGGCTCTCTCCTCTTGCTTCACTAACCAAGACAGTTCTTCAGGAACGTCGCTATCTTCGACAACCTCTTCTTCAGCCTGAAACACTGGGTGCTCAAAGTCGGGACGAGTCATAGGTGGCTCAAGGATGTCATCTGAAAATGTTATCCTGCAAAAGGAATGGTTAAGTGCTTCAAAATGCGTATAAAGCGAATAACCACGTTGCCATTTTATTGAAAAATACAAAAATAAGAAGGACAGAGATTACAGTATTTGCACATGAAAAAACGCCATTTATTTAATGATTAACACGCAATGTTTATAACAACACAGCCCTAAGCAAATCCTGATGCCCCGGGCAAGACATCAGATTATTCAACCATTAATAAAGCAAAGCATTACTGTTTAAAAGTCACAGGAACAAGCTCCTGAATAGACCAGTTGCACAGTCCTTGTCCTGGCGTGCTTGGCTGAATCCAGGCATCCATATCACAGTCGCTGTCCCCCTCATCAGACTCTGAAGCAGCATTGACAGCTTCATGACATACTCCACTGGCAGAGATGGTAATTGGCTTTCTGAAACGGGGGGCCCCCACGGAAGGAGTTGATGACGACGGTCGGTACCCCATCCCGAACCGGTCCATTTTCACAGGAATGTCCAACACTTTGCCCCAGCCCTTGGCTTCTCCTGCTTCCACTAGAGCTTGAGCTTCCTTATACGATGAGACATCTATCTCTGGCACTTTGCTCGGCCCGGGACCTTTGTCCTTGATGCGCAAACCTTCGAATGCCTGGCATGGTGTCTCGTGGATCTCTCCGTCGACTTCCACATATTTAAATGAAGATAGATGGCTGACCAGGATGTCTTCTTCTCCGCACACGGTGACTACACTGTCCCCAACCATATATTTTAACTTCTGATGCAGGGTGGACGTGACTGCCCCTGCCCCATGAATCCAGGGTCTTCCAAGCAAGCAGCTGTACGCAGGCTGTATATCCATGATATAAAACTCAGTTGCAAACACCTCCGGCCCCACTTGCAGAGGCAAGGTAATCGATCCGAAGACTGTTCTCCGCGTGCCGTCAAACGCTCTGACTACCAAATCACTGGGTGTACACAAAATCCCTCGAACATCCAGCTTCATCATCGCCTTCTTAGGCAGCACATTCAAAGATGATCCGGTGTCAACCAATACGTGCGACATTACTGATCCTCGACACTCAACAGATACGTGTAATGCCATATTATGATCTCTCCCTTTCGGAGTCAAGTCAAAGTCGGTAAAGCCCAAGCTGTGGCCTGCATTCACATGCGCCAACACTCCTTCCAGCTGATTCACGGAGACATCCTGGGGTACAAAGGAAGTATCCAGGACTTTCAGCAAAGCATTTCTGTGAGCTTCCGAACACAACAGCAATGACAAGATAGATATTTTGGACGGTGTCTGCTGCAGATGCTCCACAATCTTATAATCACTTTTCCGAATCAAGCGCATGAACTCTTCTACATCTTTCGATGCCGCTTCTTTTTCACTTGCTTGTACCGGAACATTTTCAACCGCTTTCCCTTTTCCTTTCGATAGTCTTTCGGCTTCCACTTCAGGAGATATAAAGATCCTGCCACTCCTCGTCATGCCTCCTGAACCAACAACATTATCCACAATCTCCACTGGCTGCTTGTTAACATCAATCTTTATCCCGTCACAATACACCTCTAACCCATATGACCATGGGACTGCTTTCGTGTTCTCATACGGGATTGGCCCGGCCTTAGTTATGGTAATCGGTGGGCGCTGAGCTGGTGCTGCAATAGTGATCGTCTTCCGAGGAATCGTCACTGTGGCCACATCACTCTGATTATCCACTACTGCCCCTGCAGGCTCATCAGTTGCCGCTCGATCAAACTGCAATATGCCCTCATCAATTAAGGCCTGAATGCCTTTCTTCAAATCCTCACACCCCCCAGCTAGGGTCCAACAGTCTAAGCAATACTCGTTACATCCTGGGTAAACACCTCCTTGTAACAGTCGGCTCTTTATCTCGCTCAGCGGCGTCTTTAAATCTTCAACATTCATAATCAGATTCAAACCTTCCTCAATCAGAACGGCGTTCGCCCCATGATTAGGCATGGGTTTCTGGACTATATTCGGACCTGCCGTTCCGAAATTGATAGTCTTGTTGTCTAAAAGATCCTGCACAACGTGCTTAAAAGCATGGCAACCTTCTATATCGTGACCCGGGGCCCCAGAATGAAACTCACAGTGCTTGTTTGCATCGTAGCCGAACGGGGGAGTTCCCGTTATCGGTGCCAGAGTTCTTTTCTCTACTAGATTCAATCCCAACAATGTCTGCAATAAATCAGCATAGGTAGAGGGAGGCTTCTCAAACACTCTTCTCGGCTTGCCACCCTGGAATCTTCGCTGAGCCTGCTGTGCCCCCTGCTGAGGCTGCTGCTGCTGTGGCATTGGCTGTTGCTGAACCGGTTGTTGTTGGAATGGTTGTTGCTGATAGGGAATAGTAACACTCGACACCTGCTGCGGCTGACGATATTGACCTCTTCCCCTGCCTCGGCCTCGGCCTCGGCCTCCAAATACTGCGCTAGCTTCGCCCTGACGGCGCCCACCATAAGCTTTCCTATTACTGCCAGATGCAGTTGATTCCTCGACTTGGAACTTTCCTTGCTTAATGTTACGTTCAATCTTTTCCCCCATCAGAATCAGGTCTGAAAAACTGGCCAGAGACGTATGAAACAACATATCATGAAACAGCCCTGTGAATGTGCCGACAAACATATCATTCATTTCCTTATCGTCTACAGGAGGACGGACCCTGGCAGCCATATCGCGCCACCTTTGCGCGTACTCTTTAAAACTCTCTCCCTTCTTCTGCGAAAGCCCGGCCAACTGGACCCGATTGGGTGCCAGGTCGCTGTTATACTTGTAATGGGCTACAAATGCCTCCGCCAATTGCTTCCATGTCTTGATATCAGTTGGCTCCAACCCCATGTACCACTCTAGGGAAGGGCCTGATAGACTATCCTGAAAGAAATGCATTAGCATTCTTTCATCAGTTGAGTATGCAGACATCTTTCTGTAATAAGCTCGTACATGCACTTTCGGACATGTGTCTCCTTTATACTTATCGAACGCAGGCGCTTTGAATTTAATTGGCACCCTCAAGCCAGGTACCAAGCCCATTGTTGCCATGTCCAATCCCACAGCACTCTGGTTTAAGACTCCCTTCATCTGCTCTTCCAGCATTCTAATCTTTTGGGAATCATCCATCGGCCCTTCAAAACCTCCTCCGGAGAAGGCGTCTTCCTGCTGATCCTCTTGCCACATACCATTTCCAGCCCCGTACCCATCATATGCATTATTACGTCCAGCTCTGATCTGATTCATCCCCGGACCTCGGCCTCTGTTGCCGTACCCTTGAACACCTCCAGCAGGACCAAAAGCCATAAATCCAGTACCATTTCCGTTTCCAAAGCCTCCGTAACCCTGATTGACCATACCGTAACCATCTTGCCCAAAGCCTTGAGCATTAAAGCCATACTTTCCAGTGTTATCGAATCCCTGATCGTTGAATCCGAACCCAGTATTGACAAAGCCATTGCCTCCTAGATTATCTCCCAAATTGATATCACCCAGCCCAGCATTATGGACAGCAGTTTCATTCCCCACCCCGACGTTACCATTCACAGCAGCGGTAGCGTTGTTGACATTAGCAGCGGGTATATTGACGACAGGCGGAGCCACTGGCGTGGGAGTGCCGTCTCCATGAGCAGTATCAACCCGGACAGACTGATGATCTTCATTACCATGACCAGCGTTGCGAGCCAACAGAGGCTGGACCATGGCCTGCAAATTCTCTTGCCCTTTTGCTATAGCTTCCATGGTCTGCATGAAGAGGGCGAGCTTCTCGCGCACATCTTGCATCTCGTTCTGCATCTGGTCCATGATTTTTCGACAATTGGAGCGTGTAGAATAGCGGTGCGGATGTTGATCTGGAATCCTGTTAAGTACCTGATGCAAAGCAGGAAATAAGACACCATTCAAAGATTACCTGTAATGCAATATGAATATGAATGCAATGCAATGTGTCTGTGCATTAGGGAAGTTCATTCCCCCCAGTTCTAGTGCGAAGGTGCCGGTGCAGTGACAGTGTTGACAGTAGGAATATCGGAGCTGAATCATAGAAAGCCTCATATATTGCAGGGAGAATCAATAAACCCAGGGTACAATATCGCTGAGAATACAAAGAAGGCATGACCTCAACCAACAATCCTGGTGATGGTCAGCACTATGCAAATAAAGCATACAAGTTACTATATGAAATGATCAACTCCTCCCAAAGGTCTGGTACTCCTCTATCAACTTCTTGGTCTCCGGATGGCTTGGTCGATCCAGCAGCCCTTCAACAAGCTGGTTTCTCCTCTTAAGGACACGGCGTACGTCTTCAGCAGTTTCTTCCCAGGTTGCTTCTCCGAAGCAATCTTCTAACTTTCGCTTCTGAGACACTGCTTCATCTCTGGATTTGATTGCCTTGTTCAGTGCATGCTGGACACTATACCGGGTCATCACTTCCTCCTCACACTTCTTGATACTAGACTTCAACTTCTCTTCGAGGTCGGAAATTTGCTGCTTCAGCTTATCTTCCCTCTTCTTATTGTTAGTGAGTGTAGCATTCCAAGTCTTATTGCAAGAGGATATCTCTCGGTGTGCTGCGTCAAGCGCTTTCTTTTTGGCTTCCAGCATGTCATGGGAGCTTCTGAACTCTTGCCCCAGACGTTCACGCTTTTTCTTTTCCTCAGTCAACTCGGCCCCTAACCTGTTTACTAGCTCGATCTGTTGTTGGAAAGCGTATACGGCCTTGTTTTTCTCACTGCGTGCCTGGGCTAACTCTTGTTCTAACCCTTCATTAATCTTCATCAAGGCTTCCTTTTCTCTCACAATTTGCTCGTAGGCTTCCCTAGAAACAGTAGTTGGCTCTTCTGCCGGGACGGGAACAAGAATTGGTGCATCTGGAAATGGCATCCTCAACTGACTAGCCCTCTCCTGGATCCAAACCCTGTAAGGTGCATAGGCTTGACAGTCGTTCTTTCCTAACAACGGCTTCCCTCTTCGGTTAATACGCGTCCAGGCATGTTGCAACTTGGCTAATAACTCCCCCTTCACGTCACCTGTGAAGTACAGAGATTCCTGTACTTCTTCCTCCTGAGGTGGATTCTTCAGTGCATATCCGAACTGGAGAATAAATAGAGAAGGGTTGTAATTGATACACCCTTTTCTCCCGATCAACGGCACATTAGGGTACCCAGAACAACTGAAGATGAGCTCAGATCCCAACAGGTCTCGATCAAACCACACAACGTCTTCGGAAGATAGCCTCATCAGGCGTTCTGACCAACTGGCTGAGGTTGCACTGTCTACAAATGGTCCCTTTATGGGAAGGTGACTCTTGAACCACATATTCAACAGAGGAGCACAGCAGTACACAGCCTTTCCTCTTCGGTTCTCATTCTTATAGTGCAATGAATGGTAGAAGTCTCCGATCAACGTGGGCACTGGGTTGCCTGCAGCAAACAGATAGAAAGCGTCCAGATCCACAAAATTGGGCAAGTTAGGAAACAGCACAATTCCATAGATGCATAAAGCCAAAATAGCGTTGAAAACCACCCAACAACCGTTCTTGGCGTACTCTCGAGCTTTGACAACTAAGAAATCAAGAGAGAAACCTGAAACCCCAAGCCAAGAAGTCAATAACAGATCTGCAGCGTTCATATGCAAGGCTTTGGCTAAGTCCTCCAACTTGGGCTCAGCAGCAGAGTGAATAAAGGGAACCTTGTTCTGCACGGGAAGCTCAGTAAACTCCACATACTCCTCAATGGTAGGCCCTAGAATAAAGTCAGCAAAAGTAAAGCATCTCAATGCGGGGTCATAGAACTGCATCAAGGTGTATAGCCCGTTCATCTCATCAGCAGTGGGCTTACAGACTAATCTCAATAATCTCCCATGGCTCATTCTAAAGCTTCTTCTAACCTCCTCATCAGCGAGAGATATCAGACCAAGCAAAGAAGTAATATCAGGTGAAGGCAGCTTATACGCAACTGTTTTCCTCAAACTAGCCATAATCAATACTCAGAAGTCCGGGCACTAGAACTAGGGAAATGCAAATGCACCTGCAGCACAGACACACGTTAGTGAAATGCAAATGGTAATGGATATGCAGACAATGCAATGCAAGTAACATGCAACAGGGGCCAAAGCTGCAGCTGAATAGCCTAAACCCAATCAAGAAAGGTCTCAGATAGACCATCCAGAAGTCATCAAACCCTGGTCTCAGATAGACCTAAAACAAAGCTCCAACACTGGCCTCTGACAGACCTCAAACCATAACTCCAACTGGTCTCTGGTAGACCTCAAATCATATCTCCAAATGGTCTCTGACAGACCTCAAGAACTCTCCAACTGGTCTCTGACAGACCTCAAAACACATCTCCAAATGGTCTCTGACAGACCTCAGAACACATCTCCAAATGGTCTCTGACAGACCTCATAACTTCTCCATAAATAACCAGGATCTCTGATCAAGAAATAACCGGTATCTGAAGGTCTGGTTACCTGCATAATCCCAAAACCCTCTCACAGGTGGGTGGCCCTATAACTGGCACAAGGTACGGCATCCTATGCGGTCGTCGGCGTCACAGACTTTCAGGGTTGATGATACGATTCCCAGAAGGAGTGGCATCATCAATTCCTGAAGAGGCCTCACTCAGCCAACTTCCAAATGATCGGTTCCCAGAGTCGACAATTCCGCTGACCAACAACCCCTTCGACCCAAAGGGTAGAAAAAGAAGCCAACCAGAAGAACCTCGTCCGAGTGTAGATTTCATGAGACACTAATGCAAGCAAAGCCGGCACGCGCCCACTACTTTCTACGCTAATTCTAGGTGCACTCAAGCCCAGGTCCGGCTTATCTCTCAATATCAGAACACCCGTCACACCCCAATACAGCAATAATAAACAATATAATGCTGAAAATACAAGGTTAGAAATATACAATAACTCCATACAAAATCCTCGACGGGAAAACAAGCGCTAGGATTGACTCGCTCAAAGGGACGTTGGATCCCAAATGCATAAGAACCATCGCAGTTCTTAGCAGCCAGGGGACGTTGGATCCCCAGCAGAGTCGCCAGCTGTCGCTACTGCGAAAATCGGCGCCGGCTGAACAGAAGAGTCGCCACCGTGCGTTATTTATCCCTCAGAACGGGAAAGGAAACGCTCGAAGTAAACCTCGCGAAAAACGGGGAAAAGGTATGGTCATCGCAACCAAAACCTGGGTTCGGGAGTCGGTTACGCAAGGGGAAGGTATTAGCACCCCTCACGTCCGTCGTACTCGACGGGATCCACGCTTGTTTTCGGGTATGGATTGTTATTCTATCTAAACTATAGGTCAAGGGTTAAAAAGAAAATAAAATGAAAATAAAAATGACTCGGCAAAGTATCGCACTTTATGCCTACGTATTCCCGTCTGGAACGAGAAATCAGAGTCAACGTAGTTCGCCTACCTACGGGAAAGGAGGGGAAGGTTGCTCGCTAGGATATCACATCCTATGCCTACGTACTTTCACACAGCGCGAAAGATCAGAGCAAACGTAGTTCGGGCCACGTACGACACAAGCTTGTCCTTGATTGATTTTATTCCTTCTGAAAAAAAGGTTTTCTGATTAGCGGTCCAAGCGGACAAAAATGACGCTTTGATGAGTTCACATTCTTTTACGGAAGAAGTGTCTTTTATTGTGTTTGAAATCTTTATGTGTTTTTCTGTTTGTTTTGAGAAAGAAAGAGACAGAATTCTAACCTACGGTTGCGAAGGGAAACAAACTAACCTAATGTTATCATGCATGGGTTAAGACCTAGTGTCTATCATGCTCCTCTCTTGCACAGAGAGAAACAGAGATCCTACGGGATAGGCAGAAACAGAAACAATACCAGATATATACAGTAAAACAGTAAAATGCATGGATGCAGCAATACAAGCGAGGCAAGGGAGTCCCACTCAACCTCGAACCTAGAAAACAATAGGCGAAAGTGAACAGGCTTCACTTTCAACCTAGCAGGGTAAACAGCAAACAATACAATCCAGAAAACCAATCAATACATCATGAAATGAAATACAGCAAAAAGAAACAGCATCAGCAGCTCTGAATCAACATCTGACTTCAAGCAATCTCCAATCAGCTACAGGCTTCAACAAGCATCAATCTCCATCTTCAGGACCTTCAGGCAAGGGCTTTGATCATCAGTCTTCCATCTTCAATGGCTTTTCTTCAAGCTCAAACCTCCAGGATGAGGGATTAGTCACAAGAGTGAAGTGAATGAATGTTAGACAGTTGATCACCTACCAAGGGTGGTTCATCAACTGTTAACATTAAACAGAAAGTTTCCTCTCAAAAGTTCTATCTTTCAAATATGTTCACTGATCCTTCCAAAGGAAGGAGGTGGATATTTGAAAGAGACTTTGAATCATAGAGAAAGGATGGATGCAGACAAGGCATTCCATGTTTGAGAAACAAACTTTCTAACCTAGAGCTCTGCCTAGCTCCTAAACCCTAGTCTCCTCAGCATCTGCTAGCAAAAATCTTATCTTCAACTCTGGAAGTTGATCTCCAACATCTGGATCTCCAATGGTCTTCATCTCCTCAAGTCTTCAGCTTCCCCAGGTCCCCAGACAATCCCAATACCCAAGCAAGCAAGCAATAATCCCCAGAGGGCACACCACACCAGTCAATCAGATATACAGACAGTATTAATAGCAGTAGGGGAATCCTGGCTTTTCTAAGGGATCTAATAACTACCCATAGCCCCTATAGTCCCATAGCTAACTATTCAAACCCTAAGTCCTAAGGGAAAGAAACAAACTTCTTAAATCATCACCTAAAAAAACCCTAATTTGTTCAAGTTGTTCAAGACTACATTAAGCACCTAAAATTAATTTCTAAAAATGGGAACTAAATTGTTTCTACAAGTTCAACATCTAATCTAAACAACCTAAAAAGAATGAACAAAAAATATAAAAGCATTTAATAGAACAAAAATTACTAAAATCATGCATGAAATGGATCTATTTAAAATGACATTTATTTAGAAAATATGGAAAAAATATGAAATAAAAATAAAAATGCAATTTTATTCTTCTATAATTTTCTAGACACTCTAATGAAAATGATGTAAAAAGAATGGATTAAAAATGAATTTTTATGTATTTATTATGAATTTTGGAAAATGCATAAAAGAGTTAAAGAAAATAAAAGGATTAATAATGAAATAAAGGGAGGGGGGTTTGAATAGAATATGCGCCCAGTTAATAATTGGATGGGCCAAGCAATGAGGTGGTGCGAACAGCAAGTTGGCTTAAGGCCCAGCATCATTCAGAAACAATAAAAAATAAAAACAGCGCAGGGGGGTGAAAATAGAAACAAAATCACGTGCAAACTGAATTGGGCTCATGCACTGGGGGTGGGAATATCACTCACTACTCAGGCCCGCCCGTTTCAATTAATGAAACGGTGCGTTTGGCTTCACAGCTTCCCTCCAAAATCAGATTAAATGCTAGCCACACGATGGCTCTACAAGTCAAGGGTCCAACATGAAATGAACGTTCCAGATTGTGTCTTCCTCATCAGTTCAAATGAATTAGGGTTTCCTCTCCCATGGCAGCCATGCACGAGCAAAATTCAAGCTCTCAGTTCTCCCTCTCCAGGCCATGAAATGCCACGATATGAACATGAAACTTGCTCTAAATCTCTCCCTCTACAAGCCTATGGTCTTAATTCAGTCTGAAATTCAATAGATCACTCAACCCGATAGCAACAAGTCCTGGTCACCATGAATATACTCTGCAACTCATCATCACAATTCTCCATCAAACCTAGACTAAACTACTCTATGCATAATGGTGATCATCCTGCGCTAACAACCTAACATTATGATGCACTAACCTAAGAGTTCTAGGTCCTAACAGTTTGGTGCACCTGCTAACAATTGTCTCTATTCAGCCTCAACTTCATCTAAACTAACCTCCTAACAGCATGGATCATGAATATACTAGTGAAACTACCTAAATCTCCCTAGATTGAGTAAGTTAGAAAGATTTGTACCTTGGACAAGCTTTAATGGAGGCAGAGTAAGCGCGTGGATTCAGGCTCTTGTATGCTTCAATCTTGATCCATTCTTGATATGCTTGATTCTGTTTGCAAGATTTGGATGAAACTTGGCTTGGATCTTGATCTACAACTGAATTTGCAGCTTGTATGTTCTTGAAGAAAGTGCACGAAAAGGGATTCTAACCACCAAATCTTTGCTTCAATTATGATCCAGGATGATGATTGAATGTAGGAGAATCAATGTGGATGAAAATTGATGAAGATTTTGTGAGATTGAAGTGAAATTGCAATGAGAAAAGAATGAGAGAATTTGTGAGATTTTTGTGAAAAATGGATCCAACCCTTGATCAATCTTCATTTCATGAATATATAGGCCCCAATGGTAACTTCTAGATCCCTCTTACACATTCCCTTGCCTTCCAACTTTGATTCATTTTGGCTATGTTTCTTAAAATGCAAGCAACCAAGGATAACTTTGAAATCTTCCACTAAACTCAAAAAAGTGCTTGAACCATTGTCTTTAGAATGTCTTTTCCATTCAAAATCATATATTGGAAGTCTCCATTTGGACTTATAAATCTCCCCAAACCAATTTTCATTTTGACTTTATTCAAATTATAAGCCATTTTAGTTCAAATTTGGACCAATCATGCAACTTCATGTTATGAGCTTTTCCAACAATTTGTGACCTCCTTTCTAGACTTAAAATCCCATTTGGAGCAAGTTTGATGTTGTAAGTTTTTCCATTTGAGGCCTCCTTGTATGAGTTTTGGACATAGGTTAAAATGACTTGTAATTCACCAATGCCCAAAATACCCTTTGCTTGCCAAGACCATAAGTTGAGTTCTACACATCATATGAGGGCATGCTATACCATTCTAGAAAGCTAAGACAATGAGGAACAATTCTTATGTTGACCAAGAATTCATTTGAAATCTCCTTGAGGGGTAAAAATTGCTTGGAAGTCAAGTCACTTTCACAGACAAAAGTTCAGATACCTCAGATGACCTGTAACTTGCAAGGACCATAACTTGAGTTCTATAAATCTCCTTGATGTCTTCCACCACTCAAATTAAAGGTCTTGAGATCCTCTACAAGTTTCATGTTGTCCAAGAAGCCATTTGAAGCTAGCATTTTGACTTATCTTGCTTGGAAATTTGACCTAAACTAGGGGATTTTACACAGAAACCCTAATTTAGAAACTCCTCTTCTCCTTGATTTCTCTTGAATTCTCCTTGGCATATCTCCATATCCTTATTCTCCATGTCAAATTATGAGCTCCACATCTCTCCACTAGACTTGAATGCCCTTTAAATCAGTCAATTGACCTAGGGTTGACCTAGGGTTGACCCAGATGAAACCCTAGTTGACTGTCTTCAACTGTAGCTCTTGTGCTCATATCAATGACTTGTCTCCTTCTCCAAATGACTTTCTAAGTCTATCATAATGTCTAGATACTCTCCATGCCTTCAACTCACATCTACAACTTACTTGTTGACCCTCAGATACCCTCAGCTAGGAGATGGACTCAAGGCTTGATCTGCTGAACTCTTTGCTTTCAAATTCTTTCCTGATGACTTGTATGAGATTGAATTGGGATAATAACCTCTTGATAGGCTTCTAGAGATGAGAATAATGATTGGTCCCCTGTTGTATGACTTGCTATGCTTATGTTATGCAGATGATTAGACTATGTACATGACTCTATATGCAAATGCTAATGACATTGAAACATAAACCCAAGGAATAAGGTTGGGCAAATTTTAGGGTGCAACACTTGTGGTTGAAGATCTATATCAAGGTTTTTTTCAAGATCAAAGTTTATCTGATGAAGTCAAGTTACAGATGGAATCAGGAGGTGGTATGGAATTGTCTCAAGGTTTCAATGCATTTCTGGCCTGATTGTAATGAAGAGTTCAAATTGTTGAAAGTGAGTTTCGAGGATGATTTATTGCGTCATTTATTCAAGATGATTTTAAGATGGATTCAAAATGATTAAGACTCGGAAATTTGTTCACTCTTAGTCGGATGCAAGGTTTAATTCAAGTTTTGTCAAAATTCAAAATTTGGTTGGTTCACTAATTGATTCGTCAAGGCTTTGGATCGAGTTATGCATGGTTTTATTTCTCGAGGAATTGACTCAAGTTTCTAATTTATTTCATGTGGAAAGTACAAGAATTCGTAAGGTTTAATTCTCAAGCATCGTCCGGTGATAAAATTGAGGGTGTAAGTCCATGTCAAAATATCTGAGTTTCAATTCAAGATTTCATGTATCGTTTCAATTCAAGTTACAAGTTCACCATTAAAATTCAAACACATAGCAAAATTATTCCAAGTGTGTCATCTCATTCAAATTATTTTCAAGTTGTTTCGTCTTTCATTTCAATTCCCAAATCTTTCAAGTCGCAAGTTTATTTTCAAGATTGTGAATTCCATTCAAGACTTGCAAATTTCAAAGTCCATATCAATTCACAATTTCATTTCAAATTCAAATTTCAATCGAGTTCAATTCAAATTCAAATTCAAAGTCTCATGTCCATTTCAAATTTTAATTCCAATCATATTCAAGTTTTGTTTTCAATTTTTCATTCAATTCATAACCAACCTTCAAATTTCATCCAAATTCTATTCTAATTCAAGGATGATTGTGAGTTTCTTTCCAAAAAGATTCAAGATTTCAATTTAAGATTCAAATACATGTTCAAAGTTCAAACTCAAGATCATATGTCATTTCAAATCCATGTCATTTTACTTAAAGACCATTACAAGAAAAGAGTGACCAATCTCATCCGGAAAAAAAAGAGTCTTAGTTGCAATAAGCCCATTAAAAAAATGATGATGTGGGTTATTAGCCCATTTACATCATTTGACAAAAATTAAAAAAAATAATAATAGTACTCCATGACCAATTCCTACTGCTTCCTGCTACAACAAACTGCAAGCACTCCAAGCCAACAAGAAACGTCATGAACAAATCCTATGGAAAACATAACCAGTCAAAATTGCCACAACTCTGCTACTACACATAAACCTGCATCATAAACCTGTACCATATGCACACACCTGTACCATATACACACACATTACAAAGCCTTACATTTTTTCAGGCCACCACACAATGAAATAGCTGCAGCCCTCTACAAGTTTCCACATGACCCCACCTTCAATATCCTTCAATATCACAACAACGATTTTTTGACCCATATACCCTAGTTTGAAACCCTAAATACCACAACACCCCAGTTTGAAATATATTTACGGGTCTACCCTACTTTTGAAGGAGTTCGTCCAACAAAATGACGAACTAGGGAAATGGATTGAAGATGTTCGTCCAAAGCAATGGCGAACTGGTAGAAAAATACATGCATGAGTGAGTTCGCCCATTGAAAGGGCGAACTTGTGAAGGACTTTTTTTTTTATTTTTAATTTTTTCAGATTTTCAAATATATATATTTAATATTTTTAATTAAAGTAATAAAAAATATATTTAATATTTTTATTTAAAATAATAAAAAATATATTTAATATAAAACATAAAAAATGTATTCCATATTAAAACTATTTATTTAAAACATATTGTCTACAAAATATATTTAATCTATGTAATTAAAGTAATAAAAAACTATTTAATAAAAAAAATTAAATTAATTCTATATTAAAATTATTTAATTAATTTAATATAAAATATATTTAATTAATATAATTATTTTAATATATAAATTATTTAATTAATTTTGTATAAAAACTATTAAATTAATTTAATAAAAAAACTATTTAATTAATTTTATATGTAAATTATTTTTACAGACTCTCGGTCACTGAATGACCGAACTCAGACATAAATTTTTTTGTATAAATAAGCTTATCCGATTTACTATCATTCGTGTCAAGTTATCCGAATTATAAAGATGTCTGTGGAAGCTCATCTTTTCTATGGACCTGAGAAAAAAATCAGTGTTTACCTAGATCCGCTGTGGAATTTCAGAACCGTAGTTGCAGCAATTAACACCGGGTTTCGGCAGCTAGGCGGTCGCTGCGTGACGGTGAAAAAAATTGAGTATCGTTGTCCATATATAACGCTTACTGATGCTAGCCCGGAGGGGACGTACATGTACTACCTAGATCGTATAGAAAACGATGAAGATGTCCATTGCATGTTTTCAGCACATAGCGGTGAAGTCAACAGAGGAGTCACAGATCCAAAAGAAGAAGATAAAATGAAAGGTTTTGTTAGGATAACTTGGCTTAAAAGTGAGTATGAAAATTTAAAAAACAAAGAAAACCCGACTCAAGAAGATGTTTTATTAGAAGCCAAATTATTTATTTTACTCGTGATCGCAACAATTTTGTTTCCTGACAAAACTCAAAACCTTTTGCATTCTTCTTGGGTCCCTTTTGTGGGGGATCTCATTGAATGTGGAAAATATAGTTGGGGTTCTGCATGCCTTGCAAAATTATACAGAGAAATGTGCAAGGCAGCAGAAAAAGAAGTTAGGAGCATGAGTGGTTGTGCTCTCCTACTAACTTCTTGGGCATTCACACGCATCCCATTGTTCGCTCCTGTCAGCACGGTGGAACCCTCGTATCCATATGCACAAAGGTATTCATGTAATATAATACTCATATTTATGTACGTAAAATATATATATTTCTTATTCAAATATGTCTAACATTATTTTGTTTTTGATTGTACAAGATGGGCACAAAGAGGAATGAATTACTGTGCAACTCCTCGTTTCCATCTTCAAGGATATCGTAACGCCTTGGACCATATGCAAGAAAAAGATGTAAGTTTTAAACCAAGTGAAAATCGTGGTCGATTCTTCAATTTAATGGCATCTTAATTTTCTTTGTTATATGACAGTTTATATGGAGGCCGTACATTCAATACCCGGTCCCGCGTCTAGAAGATAGCCAAATCTGGAGTGCCACAACGTACCTTATTTGTTTTTACATCGTTGAGATGCATCAAACAGATAGGGTAACACTCCATTTTGGAGTAGACCAACAAATCCCTCCCCTTCCTAAGTGTCTAAAGGATCAACACGCAATGACCATGCGAAAAGCGCAAAAGGTTCATTGGCAACAGTTAAATAAGGACGAGGTCCGAGAATGGAGACACAGAAGACATGTGATTTTGCAGGGGGACTCTGTATTAGGTGAACGCAAGCCAAGTCAACAGTATTTAACTTGGTTCCGCGCAATTCCTTATGTCCATGTTGCTCCGGATCAATTTTTGACCGACCCTCGGACGCAACCATCATCATCGACACAACCAACTGCCGCATCAATGCATCCGGATGCCCCACCAACCACCACCTCTCAATTTTGGGGGTACCCATCCTCGTCAGCTCAACATAACTATAACTTCCCCCAGTTCACCCAACAATATCAGCCCCAACCCTACCTCCGACCACCCAGACATTTCACCCCATGCACAGCCCCCAACTTTGAGCAGAGCAACCCTTATTTCCAATATCCTACAAATCCTACCTTCAACACTACCTTCTCACAACCCGCCTTCACGCCTGATGACGTCTACATCCCAACCGTTCAACAAACCCAAGCCGAAACCTACCCACAGCCACCACAACCAACACATTCATTCCAATATTTCTTACTGACAGAGGAGCAACTGATGCAGATGCCGGATTTTAACATCGAAGATATTCTAGAGATGAACCAGGACCCTCTACAAGGCAGACAATCCCCCCCAACAACACATCACAATGAAGATTTGTCTTCCGACTCGTCTCAGTCATCTGCAAACGAGCGTTTGGGGAGAGGACACCGACAGAGAAGGGCCCCTAGGTGTGGAACTGGGGGTCATCTTCGATGATATGTATATTTAAGTAATCAATTTTTTTGTAACTATTTAATCTTGAAATTTTATTCTTGTCAATTATTTGATCAATTAATTAAATAAGTTTATTATTAAATTAATTCAACAGATTTTATATGTTTTATATTAAATAGTTTTTTTTAAATTAATAAAATATATTTTTTATTAGTTTAATTAAATAGATTTTATATGTTTTATATTAAATAGTTTTCACATATTAAATAGTAGATTAATTTAATAAAAAATAAAATACTCCTAATTTATTAAAAAATCTACTTTATTAATTTTTATACAAAATTAATAAAATAACTTTTTTATATAATTATTTAACTATTATTTTTTATTAAATTAATTAAATAGATTTTATATGTTTTATATTAAATAATTTTTTTAAAAAATAATTAAATATATTAGGAGTATTTAATATATTTGAAATTAATGTATTTAAAAATATTAAATATATATATTTGAAAATCTGAAAAAATTAAAAAACAAAAAAAAAGTCCTTCACAAGTTCGCCCTTTCAATGGGCGAACTCACTCATGCATGTATTTTTCTACCAGTTCGCCATTGCTTTGGACGAACAACTTCAATCCATTTCACTAGTTCGTCCTTTGGACGAACTCCTTCAAAAGTAGGATAGACCCGTAAATATATTTCAAACTGGGGTATTATGGTATTTAGGATTTCAAACTAGGATATTTGGGTAAAAAAATCCACAACAACACTACTGCTACAACAATTGTAATCCCCACGCCAAGTTGTACGACCTGAATACAATGCTACACTCCAAAATCGTACGAATTTTGCAGCAACGAGACGCACAAGCTTATCCAAAATCGTACCGGTCCAAAACCCTGACCTTACACACTTCAGAAAGTACAACCTGCAACGAAACTGACTTCAAGCTACATCGACATTTCATAGACCAATTCCTCACACTTGTCAAAACCTGCGACATCCTGCCAACCAACAAAAAACAACCACAGTACAGCATGAAAATGAAAAAAAGAGAAGTACAATGGTTTTATAAGAAGAAGATATAACAGGGTAAAGGGGGGAGAACTCTGAAGAAAAAAAAAGACAACAAACTGAACACAATAAAAACCTTCTTTTTCACTTGAGCCATCCACAATTCAAATACAAAAAAAACTCAAGACAGCAATCCACAACAGAAGTACAGAACAGATCGAATGAAAAAGAAGAGAAAAATAGAAGAAGAATAAAGAAGAGGAAAAATTGGAGAGAGAAAATCGGAGAAAAACAACATTGAAAAACTTATCTGTAAAACACAAACCTGAAGGAAGAAGTTCAAAATCTTCTTCACAGAACCACCCTTCATCTTCTATTTTTCACACAAACAACAATACTCATCACCTCCTATTTGCAAAACTCACATTCACCCTTCGATGACACTTTCATCCGCATCCGAATCATTTCGACAGTAAAACTTTGAAATTCGAAGAGTTCCGTGAGCATCACCATCAGCCGCACCGCCGTGTGAAGAGGGATGAAAAGCAGAGAACGGAGAGAGTTTGAATTAAGAGTGAGCGAATTCGAAAGAAGTAAACGAAATCGGGTGAGGATCGTACGCTATTTTCAATCGTTTTGATGAACGTGCCTTGCGGTTTCTGTTTCCTTTTCCCAAAATGCGTTGATTTAGATAACAGTTTAGGGTTTTCATAAAACCCTTCTCTTGTATGTCATCCGAACCGGGTTTGAGCCCTGGGTCCGACCCGGATTTTTTTAATTTTTTTATTATTTTGATTTGGGCTTTCCAATCTTCAACCCTTCATTTTAGAAATTAATATTTTAATATTTGCTTTAATTTAATCATTAGTTTAGTAACTTAATTTTAGAATTTAGTATTTTATAACTTTTTTTAATTAATAATTTCGGATTTTAGTTAGTAATTTTAATCTTAGAATTAATTTATGATTTTAAGTTAGTAATTTTAAAAATATTTTAGAATTTTAAAAACACTCTTAAGATTTTAGTTAGTAATTTTAACTTAGGATTTTATATTTTGATTAATAATTTTAATTTAAGATTTTGCATTTAGAGTTAGTAAGTTTAACTTAGAATTTTATATTTTTGCTTAGTACTTTTACTTTTAGGTTTGTATTTTATATAGTTTTTAGAATTTTAGAGTCTTTTTTTTCTTTCCTTTTTTTATTATTTGATATAGATCTGACCTGATCGGAAGAGGATCACGGGTTGACCACACTCTGTTGGACTGCTTCCTATTCACCGGTGACGAGGAAGAGAAGGGGGGTGTACCTGCAAGACACTCCGATGGCAAAGTAAGAAATTGGGCAGAGTGAGAGCAAAGTACAGAAATGGGGGTAAGAAGTGAATTACCTGACCCTCTTGTGGAATATGGTATTTATAGAGAGACCCCAGCGCTGAGCCAACGGTCACTTGTGTTGGGCTGGATTGCCAGGCCCAACCCAGGTGACTGCTAGGGCTTACGTGGCGTACTGAAGACCAGGATGTGGTCTTTGCCCTAGTTCAACTGCTCCGTGAACTCTAGAAGGTGGGCTGACCAGCTCTTTCGGAGGTGGGCAGTTGGTGGATGACATGTCCCCGCGGTGGGGAGCACGCGGAGAACGTGTGAGGGACACGTTGTCCTGCTCGCGGGGCGCAGGCCTTGTCCTCGGAGGGTAGAGTTCTCTGAGCGGGGAGTCTCCAGCCCGTCGTAGTTTGGGGTAGGCCTTCCTCGCAGGGAGGCCATTCTGCCTCGTCGGGGACCTCGTGCCCAACGCGGTACTCTGATTGGATAGGGTCTGGTGGAACATTATTGGTTTGGGCCCGCGTGGTCAGCCCGGGTCCCAAGCCAGAACAGATATTTTTGATTAGTTTTTTTTTTTTTAGAATTAATTTAAATTTAGAATTAGTTTAATTTTTTTCGATTTATAATTAGTTTAATTTCAGGTTAATATTTTATATTTATTAGCTTTTATTATTTAGAAATAGAAATAATTATTAAGATTTTAGTTATTATTTAGATTTAATATTTAGTTATTATTTTTAGATTTTGATTTAATGTTTAGTTATATTTTCAGATTGTAGATTTAATATTAGTTATTATTTAGAATTAGAAATGATTATTAGAATTTTAGTTATTATTTAGATTTAATATTTAGTTATTATTTTGATTTAGATTTAATGTTTAGTTATATTTTCAGATTTTAGATTTAATATTGGTTATTATTAGAAATATTTTTTAGGATTTTAGTTTTAATTTTAGGATTGGTTATTATTAGAAATATTTTTAGGATTTTAGTTTTAATTTTAGGATCAGTTATTATTAGAAATATTTTTCGAATTTCAGTTTTGATTTTAAGATTAGTTTTCATTAGAAATATTTTTAGGATTTTCGTTTTAATTTTAAGATTAATTATTATTAGAAACATTTTTAGGATTTTAGTTTTAATTTTAGGATTAGTTATTATTAAAAATATTTTTAGAATTTTAGTTTTAATTTTAGGATTAGTTATCATTAGAAATATTTTTTAGGATTTTAGTTTCAATTTTAGGATTTTAGAAATATTATTAGAAATATTTTTAGGATTTTAGTTTTAATCTTAGGATTAGAAGTATTTTATCTAGTTTTCTTAGAATTTAGATTTAATATTTTAGGAATATTTTTAGGATTTTAGTTTTTTTTAGTATTAGAATATATATTTATTTTAGAATTCTAGAGTCTTTTTTATTTTTTTATTTTTTTTATTTTAGATTTTTTATTAGTTTTTTTAATGATAAAATAAACAAAAAATGATAATATGAGTTTAATCTTTAGATTTATTTTTAGAATTAATTTAAATTTAGAATTAGTTTAATTTTTTAGATTTAAAATTAGTTTAATTTCAGGTTAATATTTTATATTTAATAGGTTTTAATAATTTAGAATTAGAATTGTTTTAGGATTTTAGTTAATATTTCAGATTTAGATTTAATGTTTAGTTAGTATTTCAGATTTATATTTGATGTTTAATTATTATTTTCAGATTTAGATTTAATATTTTAGGGATATTTTTAGGAATTTAGTTATTATCTTAGGATTTAAAATTAATTTAGGATTTATATTTTATTTAGTTTTCTTAGGATTTAGAATTAATTTAGGATTTATATTTTATTTAGTTTTTTTAGGATTAGAAATATTTTAGAATTTTAAGTTTCAACTTTAGGATTTTTTATTACAACTCTTAATTATTAATAATTGAAATATCAACAAAAAAAAGAGTTTATTATTTATATTAAACATATTTATTTAATATTAATTAATTAAAATATTAATTAGTTTTTTTAAATATCCACGTTTAGTTTAATTAATAACTTGAATGTACAAATTTGTGAAATTTAACTCGTGTCCTCAAACTGACTAATTTGACTTTGTCTCACGTTTATTGTGTGTTTGTATTAATAATGTCATTCTGACTTTTGTTTCTCAAACCATTTTCAAAATAAATTCTCGATTCTTATCGAACCATTTTTTCACCTTGTAAGTCGATTGCCTTGTGCATCACCATCACCTTGTTCATATCACTTCAAAACCTTTTTTTAAATAAGTAATATAACACTTGATCTAACGTCAAGTGGTAATTTTTCTCAATAAATTCAAAAGCACAATAAAATACGATTAGGATTGCACGCCACGAGCTTTAAATGGTGGGGAAGGATTGAGAATGGAGCCCCTCATATACTCACTCCGAGTATTTTGAACACAAGGCGCTCGACTTGATTATTCGAAATACTCACATCCATCCATAGTCTTTAGTGTGATCCTAATTAAGAGCAACTTTCTTTCAAAACCATAAAATAACATCAACTCACCAAACTTCTTTTTCGCCTTAGGGCATCATCCGAAAACTCTTTTTCAAGGCATAAAATCAATCAACACACAATCACTTCAGAAGCCTCCGAGCTACGAAGCTCTGATTCTTCACTTATTTTAAGTGAGGATATGTAGGCACAAGGCCCAATCCTTGGTGAGCACTCTAATAAAAAACCAACCCTTATTTTCCTTAATCAAGTAGACTTTTAGAATACAACACCCATTCGAGTTAGACAACTTAGAAGGTTCTCATTAAGTACGATGGATGTGAGGGGGTACTAATACCTTCCCCTTACATAACCGACTTCCGAACATGAAACTTGGTTGCGATGACCATGTTCTTTCTCTAAAGGTTTTATCGTTATTTCCCTTTCCCTCTTTGGGATAAATAAAATTCGGTGGCAACTCTGTGTCATTTCTCGCGTAGTGATAGACGCTGTGGAAGAAGGTTGTAAACGCAGGGTATGCATTAATAAAGGATTCCTTTAAACACTACCATGAAGAAATCAGATTAAAAAATGCAGATACATTAAGATGGATAAATAATATTCAACAGGAGAAGTGGACCAGGGCATACGACAATGGCCAACGATAGGGCCACTTGAAAAATATCTCGTAGAATTAATGAACTCTGTATTCAAAGGCATCTAAAACCTACCGATAACAAAATTGGTAAGGGCAACATATTTTAAGCTCGGGGAACTTTTTTATATCAGACATTCAAAATGGAGTTCTGTCTTACAATCTGGGCAGCTGTTCAGTGATAGTTTGATGAAATTCATTAAGTATGAAGCTACCAAAGCCAACACACATGTGGTCACAGTGTTTGACCATAATAAAGGTTGGTTCAATATTGTTGAGTCAATAGATCACAATGAAGGGAGGTCGAGAGGATCCTACCGAGTGGAACTAGATATAAGTTGGTGGGACTGCAGAAAATTTTAAGCCTTTTCGTATGCCTTGCTCCCATGTAATAGCAGCATGTTCAAGGGCTCGCCAGGACCCTTTCAACTTTCTGTCTGTTGTTTACCAAGTCACTAGTCTATGTAATGTCTACATCATTAGCTTTCAGGTAGTAGCAAAAGAGGACTATTGGTCGGCATATGAAAGGGAAATTGTCTAGCACAATGAAAAAGGGTCTCCCTAAAGCACACATATTTGAATGAAGATGGATACATCAAACAAAATGGTAAGATTATGTAGTTCATGTCGTCAGCCCAGGCACAATCGTACAAAATTTTCCAATGTTAAATCAAGCACAACATCTTAATTTTAAATGTAACCTTGGTGCATATGGTTTGTTATGTATTCTTGCATGAATTATGGTTGAACATGTTATGATTCTAATAAAATTCTCCGTGTGTGTCATTATTATGGTAACATCTTAGTTATTGGTTTGAGTGATGATGAATTTGCATCGCCTTGCTATAGCACATGCGTGTGCAGCATTTCGGGAGCATCAAAGACATATGTCATATAATCATGTCGCTTTTGTAGTAAACTCAAGAGTTTTTGATGACATTATAGCCTTCATGCTACGTGTGCATATTATTTGTTTTGGCATTAAATGTGACAATTATGTTCTATTGTTGCTTCATATTATTGTATTTATGTTTAGACATTCATGTTCAATATGTATATCATTTTATGTGAGTGTTATAATGTTGATGTTCTTACTTTTGCAAATTACCTATGTATAATACTTTGATTTGTATGTGAATTAAGATACTTCTCATGGTTTGCTTTTTCTATTTTTGATGTTGTCAAAAGGGGAGAGGTGTACAAGATGAAGAAGTTGGATGCACGTATTCAGAGTGAGTCTTCATGAAGACACAAATGTTGTGAAACATATTGTCTCATGTTTTGCCATCATAAAAAAGGGGGAGCATATGAGTACTATTTTCCGTAGGATAAGTATTTTGAATGATGTCAAAACTAGGATAGTGCATCGTTAATGTATATTAAATGGTATCCTCTGATTTTAGATGTGCATCTTATCCTTAGGAAGCATTGAAATGGTTTGGAAAAGGATCATACATCATACAT
This sequence comes from Lathyrus sativus, assembly GCA_963859935.3. Taxonomy (NCBI): domain Eukaryota; kingdom Viridiplantae; phylum Streptophyta; class Magnoliopsida; order Fabales; family Fabaceae; genus Lathyrus; species Lathyrus sativus. The sequence goes on along the minus strand of OZ012741.1, from coordinate 445,255,105 downwards.
GCATTGAAAACAAAGTTTCTGTGAAAAATGCATTGAAATACAAGTTTTTATGATGACAATACAACATAGCTCGAGACACACGCATGTAGGTCGACTATAAAAGCTTTTGCTTTAGTATAGGTCGACACACAAACTGCTCAGGTCGACCTCCACGCATCAATGATAAAGGTTGTAGCCACTGTCCATAGGCTGACCAACTTAGGTCGATACAAGACCTTTATAGGCTGACCTAAGACCTTCACAGGTCGACCTAATTTCCTCGGTAGGTCGACCTATTACTTTTATAGGTCGACACACATGACGCTCTTTTTAAAAAGTTTCATTTTTCCTTCACCCATATGCATTCCTTTTGCTTTATTTCTCTCATACATACACACACACACACACACACACACACACACACACACACACACACACACACACACACACACACACACACACACACACACACACACACACACACACACATATATATATATATATATATATATATATATATATATATATATATATATATATATATATATATATATATATATACTCATACATGCATCATTTTCTAGTAAGGTTCTAGTGTAAAACCTATACAAAACCAGAATTTCAAAGATACTCATCATCTTGAACCTCTCTTTTATGCATACACATAATCATTTTTTTATTAGGTGAACATTTAAATTATGGTTGATAATGTCCAGTTAGGTTGGTGTACCAAGAATATTGGGTTGAGTTCTTTGAGTGTTTCAAATAATAAAATCGAGTTGGGGTTTTCCTTCAAGATTATTGAGGATTTGAAGGTTTTAGATAAGATTATGCAAATACGGATCCGATCGAGTGAAGGTCATGGGACAATGTGGTTTCCTTGCAAGGGAGTAGCGTGAGACGGTGGATCGTATTCATAAATCTTGGGTTCAACAAGTACGTGCATGGGATTAATCCAACTGAGCGAAAAACTTGAGATGAGAGGTCTTGCAAGGTTGTAACAAGAACTGGTGGATTGAAGCAGCATTGTAGGTGACTTGATCAAACTTTTATCAAGGGGTTTGGAGGTGGTAAAATTAACAACAAACCATAGAGTTTGTAGGGTTAGAGTTCTTTATCTCTTGTATATACATTGTTTGCAAAGTAAGGTTAATTGCAATTATCTCAATTCAAATTCAAATTAAGGCCTGACGTACCCATAGTGAGGCCAATTAAACTGCCTAAACAAATCTTGCTCTCTCTCTCTCTCTCTCTCTCTCTCTCTCTCTCTCTCTCTCTCTCTCTCTCTCTTTCTCTCTCTCTCTTTAATTTTTCTATATGCAAATTTTCAAACTTATTGTTATTTTGATCAATTTGTTTGGAAATCAAGGTTTGATTACATTTTGAATTAAGGTTGGTTGATAGAATCATAATCAATTTTCTTGTGATTGGCTTTAACATCAACAAAACAAATTAAATTTTCAAACGTTATCGATTGCACACAAAGTGTTCGATAAATTGCCTTTAGTGATTTTATTTGGTTTTTGATCATTGGAAATAAGCTCAATGCACAACTTAGTAATTAATTTTTTGTGATTAATCATTGTTGAACAATTTTTATTCATTATCATTCAATTGTGTAACTTTACGCATATCTGAGCTTTTCAATAGTAGGTTCGGTTAGACGATTTAATTCAGGTTGTTTTCAATGTGCCATAAAACTTTTGAAACCCAGTTTTACCAAAAGTTTAAATTTTAAATTTGTTATCTATTCACCCCCTCTAGATCGAAGTCTATCGTCTAACAATTTTTACTATGTTTAAAATATTTTAACATAACCTTTTCTACTACATAATATTCATATCAGATAAAAAGTTTCATCACTATAACAAATAACGCTTTTCATGACAAAATTTTCACCTCGAACAATAGAAAACTGAGATATAAAGGCAAGACGCACTATTTTTTATTATTTAAAAAAGACATAAATTCCCTCAAGTTTTCATAAATTGGGATGAAAAAATAAATCGGTACAAGTTTCAAGCCCCCATCTATCATAATTTATGATTGTATTTGTTATAAGTGTAAGCAAAATGCTCTAACCCTTCAATTTTCTAGTTAATCGAGCCATAAAATAATAAGATTTTACTATAAAAGTACACGTTAAATAGATTTTACCCTAATCCTTAGTAATATGAAGTTGCCCTAAACATCATTCTTTGGAATGAATTGCAAGACAAAAAAAAATCTTCAATGTTCTTCAATATTGAACAAAACATTTTTTCTTCCCTTGCAATCTATCTCACATAATGGTGTTGATATTGTTGTTGTTGTTGTTGTATTTTTTGGAATAACCCTCATTTATAGAAGGGAACTTAGTTGATAGATTGCAAGTGCAGAAAATCATTCTTGTTTCAAGTTAAACAAAGAATGGAGCTTAACCAACAATGAAAGGAGATCAACCTTTAAAAAGAGCTCAGTTGATATATTACAAGTGCAGAAAATCATTCCTAATTCAAATTAAACAATGAATTAAGCTTAAACAATAAAGAAGGAAGCTCAACCTTTGAAGAGTACTCAGTTGATAGGTTGTAAGTGCATAAAATCATTCTTGCTTCAAAAATATTTATTTTAATTGGTATGCAACAAAATCTGGATAACCGAAGATTTGTTGTAAATAATATTTTTAAATCTTTTATGTAAACAATGTATTTTAAAAAAAATATAATAAAATATCTCTATATAAACAATGTATTTAAAAAAATAGTTTATTCACCTTGGTTCTCTTCTTAGTTGAAGGCATAGTTAAACTTTTTTTTAATATATTCAACGCCCTTAAATAAATCTTTGTCGTTCATTTAGTGTTTATCAACACTCATGAATCTGCCGTTAGTGATCGCGTGAAACCTAAGGGACATCCATTATAAAAGCTTGTTGAATGTTGATAATTAAACCTATATGGAACATGAAGTACTTGAAACATAAAGACGTTTGGAAAAGTTTTCTAAGATGGATTACAGGAGCAGAAAATTACTTGGGTTTAAGGTTTGTTTTCTTAAATATTTATTTGAGTACAAAATCATATATTTGAATATTGATTTTATTTATCTAACTTTTATTTTGCTTTGCTTCAGAATCAAATGCATGCAAGATCCGAAGCGAATAACCTTTCACCCAACATTTGATCTTCCCCAAGATTCAATAATTCGAAGATCTAATGTTTAGATCTTCAAGAAATTTAATTTTTACCTTGTCCTATAGAGAATTTTATTTTTATTTTAAATAATGTAATATCATGGGTGAACAGTATTACAATTTTTTTATATAAAAAATTAATATTACCCCTCAGTTTTCAAAATAAACCAAGATGAAAGATACGATAGTTTTGAAAAAAAACAAAAGTGTTGCTGATGGGGTACAAACTCATGTGCATTTAACTTTATCTCTCGGTTTTAATACCACTGAGGTGAAAAATTACAAGTTTTTACGTCGCCCTTCATTACCTCACTTATATAGTCGACGTAATATGCATTTTGCGTCCGAGGTAAAAAAGCGTTTTTTATAGTAGTGCATCTTCTTCTTTGAGCACTAGAGTTATATATAATTTGACCATATTGTTTCAGAATATAAAAAATGACGATGTTTGTGGTAGTTTTTTTTACAATAACACACTTCGAACCAATATTTAAAGCACGAGCTCTCACCTGTGGATCTTTGCTGGACTATCTCAAGTGAAAAGTTATCTTGCTCTAGGCCAAAGGAGAACACTTCTTTCTCGTTCAATTCGGTCATTATTCATTTCGATATTAATTTTGTTCAACGAAGATCTTGATCTCGTTCTCTATAATTGATATCAATTTGGTCTAACAAAAATTATCGATGATTTTTAGAATGCTATTGGTTATTTTCAGCAAAAAAATCTTGCTCACGTTCTTTATCATTGTTATCGATTTGATAATTTTTGAATCCTATCTACATGTGATCACTAAAATATTTGTTGCCTCTGACAACACTTTTTTAGGTAACATGTAAAAATTGTTGCCTAAAATTCGTATAAGCAACTATTTATGGTTGTTCACAACAATTGTTAATTGTTCCCTTAACTATTTTTTGGGACAATTTTGAAGCATCATTATACTATTTCTTTAGTAATACTAATGTTTGATAATTATCCTCTAAAATACTTTTGGAGATATTTTTAGATTTTTACATTAGTTCTAATAAAAGGCTACATTCCTTCAATGTTGCAAAAAATTTTAGGAACATCAAATTTTTTATGGTAATCTTTCCTCCAAACTTACACACTAAAAGAATAAATATTTTCCTCTAAATATTATTAAAAAAAATTTTAAATATAAAAATATTATCTAACACATAATATAATAATCCAGTAGTAAAGTTGATTTTATTTAAGGAATTAATATATAAAACATAATTAATTTAATAATAAAACTATATTTTATGATATAAATGTTATAAAATTTATTATAATAAAAATATATGAAATTCATTTTATTTAATAATAAAAACATATATGTTTTATAAAATTAAATCATTTAAAAAAAACATTTCCAACCTTACTAACCTAAAGAAAAAGTCAATCTCACTAATGACATGTTATTGATATCCTTTAAAAAAAATTCTCATAAGACAAACAAAACCTCCCACACGTACCGCAAACCCTCTATACTTAAATTGATTTCCCCCTTTTCAAATCTATTCATCTTTTTTGTTTTTTTGTTTTTGCTTTAAATCAAAACTCAAATCCAAATCAATTTGATTTTCATCTCAGAACCCAAATCTGAATCAACATTGACATTCCCAATTCAAATCATTTTCCACGCGAATTGATTTCTCTTCATAACTCGAATTGATTTCTCCTCATAATCGGAATCGATTTCCACCATTCAAAATGCAAATCGATTTTGAATTTCGCCATCAAAATCCATTTCACAACCAAAATCGAAATTATTCTTAATTATGTCATCCCTCGTCCCTGCCTTGGTAAAAAAGAAATTGTTTGATTTTTTATTTATACGAATTTGTATCTATTTGTAAAATTTGATTCTCCCGTATCTTCTGAAGTGATTTCCTACATATAGCCTAAAAACCATTGATATTTTGTTTTTCATTTTAAATATATGTCTAGATATATTAGTTGACGAATATATCTAGACGACAACAACAACAAAAAAAAAGTGTGGTGAGTTGTTGATTTGGTCTAACAAATTTGGAATTGCTCGATACTGCTCAAGTGTTGGCTTATTTACACTATTATTGTGTTTTTACTATTGTTTAGAGGAATGTGAAGCAAGATAACATATGACTTTGTAATAACAAATTTTAGATGCATACATACTTAGTGGTTCAGGAAGTATATTATAAAGATATGGCTTTGGACTAAACTAACTTCTCCAATTTGTCATAAAAATTTATGAAAAGAACAAGTTTATTGTAAATCTAATCTGTTATTGGATTTGGTTAGGGCATTAGTTAATAAAAAAAGTCATGATTAATGGAGTCCACTTCAGCTGCAAGTATTAAAAGGTTGTCATATCAAATCACTAACATTTAGACAATTTCAATGTAGAGTTTAATTGCTTTATGTATAAATGCTTTTAGTTTTTCAAATATAACGGCACTCTAATCTGTTCCCTTGCAGGACATCACTTGTTTTTAAAGTTTATTTACTTATTTGTTAGTCAAAGAAAGTGTGTTGAAAAAGACTTTCTTTTCTATTATTTGGGTGATCATTATTTTATTATTATTTAGAAGTAAGATGTTTATATTTTATAGGAACCATAATGAATGGATTACGGATGATGCATCCAATGCTTTGGTTATATATAAGATGTCAAAGCCAAAATAATATTCATTCCCACATTTAGAGTATTTTAAATAATTAAATAAATACACTAGTGAGAGAAATTCTTAAATATAATGTATTTTATCTTTCTATTAAATAAAAAGTCTTAGCAGCATTGTGTGTGTTATTATTCCGCATTTATATCGTTATTCCACAAATCTGACTATGAGGAAATGTGCGTAATTTCCTAACAATTGGTATCAGAGCAAGTTGGTTATTTTTCTTTTCAGAAGCGATCCAGAGGAGTCAGACTCGAGTGGGAGCGATGGCAGTAGATGAAAGAAAGGTAAAAATTGAGAAATTTGACGGTGCAGACTTCAACTTTTGGAAGATGCAAATAGAGGATTATTTGTATCAGAAAGGTATGCATGAACCTCTCATGGGCACGAAACCAGCGGCAATGGATGACGGTGCCTGGACCCTTCTCGATAGAAAAGCTCTTGGAGTCATTCGATTGACGTTATCCCGTAATGTGGCTTTCAACATTGAAAAAGAAAAGACTACGACTGATCTTATGAAGGCTCTTTATAGCATGTACAAAGAGTCGTTGACCTCAAACAAAGATCATTTGATGAGGCGATTGTTTAACTTACGGATGACAGAAGGTGCGTCAATGGCGCAACATCTGAACAAACTCAACACTACTACAACCCAATTGAGTTCAGTTGGAATCGACTTTGATGAAGAAGTACGAGCTTTGATACTCTTGTCTTCCCTGCCAGAAAGTTGGAATGCTACAGTCACAGCCGTGAGTAGCTCATCAGGAAGCAACAAGTTGGAATTTAATGATGTTCGTGATTTGGTTCTCAGTGAAGAAATCCAACGGAGAGAGTTGGGTGAATCATCAACCTCTTCAGTATTGCATATAGAGTCAAGAGGTAGAAGTTCAACCATAGGAAGCGAACATACCAAATCAAAGGTGAGACAATCAAAGTCCAGAAATCATCATAGTTCTAACAGCTAGAAGACTATCAAGTGTTGGAATTGCGGGAAGACCGGACACTACAAAAATCAGTGCAGGAATGTACTGAAGAATAAGGAGGCAAAAGATGAGGCAAACATTGCTTCAACCTCAAGAGGAGGTGATGCATTGATATGTTCTTTGGAGAGCAAGGAAGAGTTTTGGGTGTTAGACTCTGGAGCATCCTTTCACGCAACTTCACAGAAACAGTTCTTTGAAAATTATGTCCCCGGGAACCTCGGTAAAGTTTACCTTGGTAATGAACAATCTTGTGAGATTGTGGAAAAAGGTGTAGTGAAGATCAAGTTGAACGTATCTGTTTGGGAGCTAAAGAATGTCAAACACATTCCTGACCTGACGAAGAACTTAATCTCAGTAGGCCAGCTGACCAGTGATGGCTACACAACAATCTTCCATGGAGATGATTGGAAGATTTCAAAAGGTGTAATGACAGTTGCTCGCGGTAAAAAGAGTGATACTCTTTACAAGACAGTTGGAGCATGTCATTTGATTGTAGTTACAACAAATGAAAGTCCAAATCTATGGCACCAAAGACTAGGCCATATGAGTGAGAAAGGGATGAAGGTCATGCACTTAAATGGAAAACTTTCAGGTCTTCAGTCAATAGAAATTGACATGTGCGAAGACTGTATACTTGGAAAGCAGAAATGAGTTAGCTTTCAGACAAGTGGGAGAACCCCAAGGAAGGAAAGACCTGAACTTGTCCACTCTGATGTTTAGGGTCCAACTACCATCTCATCTATTGGTTGGAAGAAATACTTCGTGACTTTTATTGATGACCATTCTAGAAAGGTATGGGTATACTTTCTAAAATATAAGTCTGACGTATTTGAGGCTTTCAAGGTGTGGAAAGCGATGGTAGAAAATGAGATCGGATTGAAGATCAAAAAGCTCCAAATTGATAATGATGGTGAATATGTAGACACCAAGCTCAAGAATTTATACGATGAGCATAAAATCAGAATGGAGAGGACTGAAAGAGCCAGAAGCTTACGTGTGCAGTCAGGCTTACCGAAGCAGTTTTGGGCAGAGGCAATTAACACGCCAGCTTACTTAATCAACCGAGGTTCATCTGTACCATTGGAGCTTAGAATACCAGAAGAGGTATGGAGCGGAAAAGAGGTAAAACTTTCACATCTTAGAGTTTTTGGCTGTGTAGCATATGTGCACATTAGTGATCATGGCAGGAATAAGCTTGACCCCAAATCAAAGAAGTGCACTTTCCTCGGTTATGGTGAGGATGAGTTTGGTTATCGCCTATGGGATGATGAAAATAAAAAGAAGATTCGTAGTAGAGATGTGATCTTCAATGAAAGAGTGATGTACAAGGACAAACAAAATACAGGTTCCAGCAACTCAGATTCGAGTGAGCCAGTTTATGCAGAGGTGGACGATGTCCCAGAAAGTCTTATAGTTGATAATCCCCGACTAGAGGAAACAACTGAACAAGGCAGTAAGGAACAACCTGAAATATCATAGCCTCCGACTCCAACTCCTATATTGAGAAGGTCTTATAGAACTCATGTTCCCAACAGGAGATACATGGACTACATGTTATTGACAGATGAAGGGGAACCTGAAGATTATGTAGAAGCATGTCAGACTGCAGATGCTAGTAAGTGGGAACTTGCTATGAAAGACGAGGTGAAGTATTTCATCTCTAATGAGACATGGGAACTTGCTAAGTTACCTATGGGAAAAAGGGCACTTCACAACAAATGGGTGTATCGGGTGAAGGAGGACCATGATGGCTCCAAGAGATACAAGGCTCGACTAGTTGTCAAAGGATTTCAGCCAAAGGAAGGAGTTGACTACACTAAAATCTTGCTCCAGTTGTGAAGCTCAATACTATCAGGTCTGTTTTAAGTATTATTGCTAATGAAAAGCTCTACCTAGAACAATTGAATGTGAAGTCTGCATTTCTTCATAGAGATTTAGATGAGGAGACCTACATGTATCAACCAGAAGGTTTCTCAGAAGAATGGAAACAAAAAATGGTGTGCATATTAAAGAAGAGTTTGTATGGTCTAAAACAAGCTCAAAGACAGTGGTATAGGAAGTTTGAAAGCTTCATGCACAAGGAAGGTTTCAAGAAGTGTAATGCCGACCATTGTTGTTTCTTTAAGAGATATCACTCGAGTTATATCATTTTATTACTTTATGTCGATGATATGTTAGTAGTAGGTCTAAATATTGATGAAATCATAAACTTGAAGATGCAATTGCCAAAGTAATTTGACATGAATGACTTGGGTCCAACAACGAAGATTCTTGGAATGCAAACCATGAGAGATATGCAAAGAGGAATGTTACAGTTATCTCAGGTGGAGTACATCAACCGTGTTTTGCAAAGATTCAACATGGATAATGCCAAACCAGTTAGCACACCTTTAGCTAGTCATTTTTGCTTATCAAAAGACCAGACCCCAGAGATAGAGGAAGAAAAAAAATTAATGACTAAGATTCCGTATGCTTCAGCCATTGGAAGTTTGATGTATGCAATGGTATGCACGAGGCCAGACATTGGCCATGTAGTGGAAGTTGTAAGCAGGTTTATGTCAAATCCAGGTAAAGCTCATTGGGAAGTTGTGAAATGGATTTTGAGGTATCTACGAGGCACTAAGGAGAAGTGTTTGCGCTTTAGTAAAGGTGAATTAAAGGTACAAGGCTATGTAGATGCAGACTTTGCTGGTGAAGTTGATCATTGAAGAAGTACCACCGATTACATATTTATTGTTGGTACTACAACCGTTAGTTGGATATCAAGGATATAAAAGATTGTTGCTCTATCCACTATAGAGGCTGAGTATGTAGCAGTAACAAAAGCTAGTAAAGAATTGATATGGCTTCAAGGATTATTGACAGAGTTGGGGTTCATCCAAGAGAGCAGTGTTTTACACATCGATAGTCAGAGTGCAATACATCTGGCTAAGAATTCAGCATTCCACTCTAGAACGAAGCACATTGATCTCCGTTATCACTTCATCAGAACTCTGCTTGAGGATGAGATACTAACATTGAGGAAGATTCTCGGAAGTAAGAATCCAGTTGACAAGTTGACAAAGGTGGTGACTATTGATAAACTGAAGTTGTGCTCAACTTCAGTTGGCCTGCTAGAATGACATACCAGAGAAGGCTGCTGCATGATCGAGGTGTGAAGACCGACTGAAGTCAATCTTCATGTGGGAGATTGTTGAAAAAGTCTTTGTGTTCTATTATTTGGGTGATCATTATTTTCTTATTATTTAGAAGTAAGATGTTTCTATTTTATAGGAACCGTAATGAATGGCTTACGGATGATGCATCCAATGCTTTGGCTATATATAAGATGTCACAGCCGAAACAATATTCATTCCAACATTTAGAGCATTTTCAATAATTAAAGAAATACACCAATGAGAGAAATTCTTAAATACAATGTATTTTATCTTTCTATTAAATAAAAAGTCTTAGCAGCCTTTATAAATTGTGTGTGTTGTTATTCCGCATTTATATCGTTATTCCATAAATCTGATTAGCATTTGCAGCTCGACTGCACACGTAAGCTTCTGGCTCTTTCAGTTAACATTCGATTCATACGCTCAGCTACACCATTATGTTGAGGCGTCCTCGGCACAGTCCTCTCCATTCTGATTCCGTGCTCATCTCATAAATTCTTGAACTTGGTGTCTACATATTCACCACCATTGTCAGTTCGGAGCTTTTTGATCTTCAATCCGGTCTCGTTTCCTGCCATCGATTTCCAGACCTTGAAAGCCTGAAATACGTCAAACTTATATTTTAGAAATTATAACCATACCTTTCTGGAATGGTCATCAATAAAAGTCACGAAGTATTTCTTCCCACCAATAAATGAGTTGGTAGTTAGACCCTAAACATCAGAGTAGACAAGCTCGAGTCTTTCCTTCCTTGGGGTTCTCCCACTTGTCTGAAAGCTAACTCGTTTTTGCTTTCCAAGTATACAATATTCTCACATGTCAATTTCTATTGACTGAAGACCCAGAAGTTTTCCATTTAAGTGCATGACCTTCATCCATTTCTCATTCATATGGCATAGTCTTTGGTGCCATAGATTTGGACTTTCATTTGTTGCAACTACAATCAAATGACATGCTCCAGTTGTCTTGTAAAGAGTACCACTCTTTTTACCGCGAGAAACTGTCATTACACCTTTTGAAATCTTCCAATGATCTCCAGGAAAGATTGTTGTGTAGCCATCATTGGCCAGCTGGCCTACTGAGATTAAGTTCTTCGTCAGGTCAGGAATGTGTCTGACATTCTTCAGCTTCCAAATAGACCCGTTCAAGTTGATCTTCACTACACCTTTTCCCACAATCTCACAAGATTGTTCATTACCAAGGTAAACTTTACCGAGGTTCCCGGGGACATAATTTTCGAAGAACTGTTTCAGTGAAGTTGCATGAAAGGATGCTCCAGAGTCTAACACCCAAGACTCTTCCTTGCTCTCCAAAAAACATATCAATGCATCACCTCCTCCTGAGGTTGAAGCAATGTTTGCCTCCTTATTCTTCGGTACACTCCTGCACTGATTTTTGTAGTATCCGGTCTTCCCGCAATTCCAACACTCGATAGTCTTCTAGCTGTTAGAACTATGATGATTTCTGGACTCTGATTGTCTCATATTTGATTTGGTATGTTCGCTTCCTCTGGTTGAACTTCTACCTCTTGACTCTGTATGAAATACTGAAGAGGTTGATGATTCACCCAACTCTCTCCGTCAGATTTCTTCACTGAGAACCAAATCACGAATATCATCAAATTTTAAGTTGTTGCTTCCCGATGAGCTACTCATGGCTGTGACTGTAGCATTCCAACTTTCTGGCGGGGAAGACAAGAGTATCAAAGCCCGTACTACTTCATCAAAGTCGATTCCAACTGAACTCAATTGGGTTGTAGTAGTGTTGAGTTCGTTCAGATGTTGCGTCGTTGACACACCTTCTGTCATCCGTAAGTTGAACAATCGCCTCATCAAATGAACTTTGTTTGAGGCCAACGACTTTTTGTACATGCTAGAAAGAGCCTTCATAAAATCGGTCGTAGTCTTTTCTTTTGCAATGTTAAAAGTCACATTACGGGATAACGTCAATCAAATGACTCCAAGAGCTTTTCTATCGAGAAGGGTCCAGGCACCATCCTCCATTGTCGCTGGTTTCGTGCCTGTGAGAGGTTCATGCATACCTTTCTGATACAAATAATCCTCTATTTGCATCTTCCAAAAGTTGAAGTCCGCACCGTCAAACTTCTCAATTTTTACCTTTCCTTCATCTGCTGTCATCGCTCCCACTCGAGTCTGACTCCTCTGGATCACTTCTGAAACGAAAAATAACCAACTTGCTATGATGCCAATTGTTAGGAAATTATGCACATTTTCTCATAGTCAGATTTGTGGAATAACGATATAAATGCGGAATAATAACACACACAATTTATAAAGGCTGCTAAGACTTTTTATTTAATAGAAAGATAAAATACATTGTATTTAAGAATTTCTAACTTGTGTATTTCTTTAATTATTGAAAATGCACTAAATATTGGAATGAATATTGTTTTGGCTTTGACATCTTATATATAACCAAAGCATTGGATGCATCATCCGTAATCCATTCATTACGGTTCCTATAAAATAAAAACATCTTACTTCTAAATAATAATAAAATAATGATCACCCAAATAATAAAAAACAAAGACTTTTTCAATAATATTTTCCAACACTTCAGAGCTAAGAGGAAAGAGATATTTTAAAGTAAGCAACTCATCAAATACTATGCCAATTTATGTCTATGCTAATATTTCAGTGTAAACATAGTACCTTTATTCAACACTTATTTATATTTATGTCTAATATTTCAGTGTAAACCATGCGCCTTTCTGCGGGCACTACAATAAGTCTTGTCTTTGTAACAATTATTTATACAACATATAAAATCCGGTTTCTAACCCCTTTTTTTCTTCTTTATCTTTTTTCCATGAATGATGGCGAGGCTTGGATTTGAGGCCATCGACATTGAGGCTCAGATTTGAAATGATTAATTTAGTTAACATTTCCCCCAGCTATTTTATAACTTTCAAGTTACATCCATATCTATAGAATATAAAATGAATTATTAAAACTATGTACAAAAATGATAATGAAAACTAACAGTGCAACACAAGTTAAGCTATATTCTTGAAGGTGTTGCAATAATATGTTTGTTGCATCTATCTTGGCTTAAAATAAAAGAGGATCATATATAATAGATATGTATTATGTTAGAGTATTAGTACAAAATGTTTCTAACACAAATTGAAGGGTCTAGTGTTTAATCATATATTTTTCTCTTGTAGGAATCTTATTCAAGTTATTGTTTGGTCAAAATAGTTTGTTAGATTTATTCTGTAAGTGTTTGTTTTTAATAATTTGGTTAGACATTAGCTTTTTTAGATTCTATAGATTTTGAATCACCACCATCATGTCATAAGAGTCATAATTTCAGTTCATCCTTCCATTTTTTCTTTATGTCTTGGCTTTTTAATTGCTTTTTAAATCAACACTATATATGATTAATGTATTTATCGTTTTTTTATGTAGAAAGATATTAATCAACACAACATAAGTGTTGAATTTCAAGAGAGGACGTAGATGATAATAAAGTCCAAGACAGAATAAGTTTGATGATTTTTAGTTTGAAATATGTTTTTAAGCCTTTGTATTAAAGATTATACTTTCAATGATTTTTAGTTTGAAATATGTTTTTTAAGCCTTTGTATTAAAGATTACACTTTCAATAAAATTATATCTTTTGTCAATTTGTTACATAGATTCTCACTTTAAAGTATTAAGCTTTATCAAATAATACTGTATATTTTTCATATAATTATAGATTTAAATTAATCTATGAATTCAACTCCGATAATAAAATTTGTGTGACATATTTTTGGTTTGGTTCAATTTTTATTTAGGTTGTAATTAACTATTATATTTATCAAATTAAACATAGTGGTTATATTACATAGATATTGTAAAAAAGTGTATTTTATATAACAACTTGAGAAAAAGGAATGCAAAAAAAATTATTTATATAACACCACTTAGAAGCAGGTTCCTTAAGCTTAAACTATATTTTATTATTAAAGGTAACAATTTGGTATTGTCTCCATATATAGCAACATTAAAGGTAACGATTTGGTATTGTCCTGATATATAGCAACGTTGTTGAACTTTGCCTTGTGTCCCAATGAAAACTGTATCCTATGTAGCATAGGCAACACTTATAAATAGTGTGCCCAAAGAACATGAAGTGTGTTGCCATAAATAATAGACAACACTCGCATAAAAGACACTTGAAAATCGTTCTCTCTTCTTTTAGGGGACGTTTTATGCATTGTTGGCAACTAAAAATTCTTAGTGGCGATAAATATTGTAGTGGATTGAAAATAGCTATTACTACCATTGATTACAATTTAATCCATTCTAAATTTATATATATTTCAATTCTTAAAACCTATATAGAGTGCAATGGTTTCAAATTTTATGATTTGATTTTATTAATTTATATATAGCAAATTGTCAATACTGTTAATGGTTAAATTAAGTGATTTTGTTAATAGTTAGACTTAGCAAAATTGTTAATACTTTTGATATTATTAATTACAAAATAAATATTACAAATCTATGATATTATTTATTGTTTTTAAATTCGTTATTGTATTACAAAAATTAAAATAAGAAATTCTTTAGAGTACTATTTATTTTTACAGTAATTTATTCTCTTTTGGTAGAGTACATAAGTTAGTTAACTATAAATTAACAAATATTGTTATTAATCTTATTTTGCTTAATGTTATGTTTCTTTTTTATTTTTCTGATCCAAGATTTTGAGGTTGATTCATTCCTTTGCAAAATATTGTTAACTTTCTAAATAATTCCAAACACATTATATAGAGTGCAATATGACTATAGTGTCAAATATTATTATTATGTACAGGTGATGATTATAAAATATGAGTGTGTAGGAATGATATGTTAAGAAATAATGATATTACGATCGTTTAACTTTTGATGTAAGCTTGTTTTGAATAACTTGTGTGATTTAAGTGTTTGATATGCTTGCTCTGCTACTATATTAGTATTATGTTTGTAAACTAATATTTATATTATTTAAAGGAAGATGGAGAAACCGAGGAGGAGGAAAGATTAAAAAGTTGATGATGTAAAAGCAGTGTGAAGAAACATGAGTTCATTATTAGGTTCAAAGATTGAAAAATGAGAGTAGGTTCAGGTAGACCTAGAATAATCAGAAAATTGCTTATTATTTATGATAAAATATTAAAGACATATAAGAAAGAAAAACTTGAACAATCACCCAAAATCTGACTATGAAAAGATCAAGTTAATCGATTAATCACCCATTTTTTTTCTTTTATTTGAATATTATATGTATAAGCTTAATTAACTTTAAAACAATCTATTTTAAAAATTTAAAGAGGTTAAATTATAATATGTTTGGGCCGCTAAATATTATAGTATTTGACAAAAAAATTTTAAATAAAACTTTAAAATTAATATTACTAATCATTCTCTTTATAATTTTTTGCTTAAAAAAATACAAGATAAGGTGTTACACCATTATCAAAAGCACGTTCTTTTTTTAATATATCAAATATCAATTCAAACATTTTACTTACTCTATCCTACAAATATATAAAATTAGAGAAAAATAGTTTAAAAAAAAATGTGAAACAAACTTTCCACATTTTCTAACCACTATATATAATAGTTATATAATAATAATAATAATAATAATAATAATAATAATAATAATAATAATAATAATAATAATAATAATAATAATAATAATAATAATAATAAAAGAAGCAAAAGAAGAGAGATAGAAAATAAGATAGTAGTAAAAGTTTTTGTTTTTGTAAAAAAAGGTTAACAATAAAAAATCATATATCATGAAATATTTATATAACACAAACTTACTCATGCATTTTCTACTTATGTAAAATAATTTATAATTTGTACAATTTTTTTATTTATAAAATCTCATATTTAATACATGTGATCATATTTTGTAAATTTTGTGTGTTATATTATTCATAAATTTTCTATTGACATAAAGTATTTCATAATTTATACATTTTTTAATATATATATATATATATATATATATATATATATATATATATATATATATATATATATATATATATATATATATATATATATATATATATATATATATATATATATATATATATATATATATATATATATATATATATATATATATATATATATATATATATATATATATATATATATATATATATATATATATATATATATATATATATATATCATGTTATGTTTGCTTAGACATGTTTTTTTTATTTTCACGTGGTTAAATCACATTTTGTTTATTAGTTAATAGGGCCGTTTTCTGTAAAAGAAAAAATAATAATAAAATTCACACCACATTTATAGGCTGATATTAACATTCATACATGATGATTTTACATAAATAAAATAAAATATTGAACGATAAATTATTAGTTAAATATGAAAAATTTTTAAAGTGAATATAGAAACAAATACTACTTAACATAAAAAATGAAATTTTTTATTGAAAAAATAAAAAACAATTTGATTCATGTATTTTTTAAATGTTTACTTATACTTACAATTGAAATGAGTGTTTAAGAAATAATACAAAAATGTGTTTTTAGATAATTATTAATTTTAAAACATTGTATGATTTATTTTTAATCTCATTAGCAGTGTTATATTGTCCTAAAAACAAATCTTTTTTAGACTTTAAATACGATATTTATTTTAATTTTTTAATAAAAAATATAGGTCTTTATTATATAAGATGTCAATGATATTTTAATGAGACATAAAACCCTTGATTTATCAAATATAATGTAAGAATACATTGTTAATCACAATAACAATTCTATAATATCTCATTCGAGTTATTTACAATTATTAAAAAATATTAATTGTGTTTATTTTAATAATAAAATAAAATTTATTAACTAATAATAATTAGTAGAATAATTGACTTACCTAACATGTTATATTATTTGTTCGAAATATTGAACTTGTCTAGCAACAAAACAGTTATTTATAACACCTTTAAGAATTACAACTTGTGCTTATAATTTTGTTTCCACCCCTTAATATACACTAAAATACTATTAAAAAATATTAACACATGTTTGTGAAAGTTAGACTCAAGAGTTTATTTCATGGTCTTGGAACTTTAGTCAACATTATTAACATAAAAAAAAATAGCCAATGATCCTATGCAATTTATAGTTTTGTTTGAGAATATCTTCTAAAATTCATAAAGGTTTTTGAAAAAATTTTATCCCATATTTCTATAATTATATTTATATTTCTACATTTTTTAAAAAAAATGTCAATTTTATCTTTGTTTATTTTTTATTTTTTATTATTATTTTTTTTTTACTGTTCCTTTCAGATTGTCAGAGTTTCAAAAAATTTACCCTAACAACATCGTTTTGGAAAACTTTTGGAATGACTTCCGGTATGTATTTTTTCACATCGGAAGACTCTAGCTAAGAGTTTCGGTTCATTACAAAACATGTACCAGATGTGTTATAAAAGGACATTCGGTTCTGAGACCTACTTATGACTCTTCCGGAACACTTTCTGTCATGTCTTCCGGTTTGATTATAATGTGTACTGGAACACTTTTTGTAAGAGCTCCGGTTTGGTTGTAATGTGTATCGGAACACTTTTCCTAAGAGTTCCGGTGTGGTGACTTTTGTGTACCGAAACTTTTTTCATGAGACTTCCGGTTTGTTTTCGTAAATATAAATTTTTTTAATTGTTTTTTTATTCTGCAAATACGGAAATTTCTCTGCAAATATGTGATAAATATCAGATATGTGTAGATACGTCTGATGTTTTTGCAACTACTCAAAGGTCATAAGATAGATTAAAGAGATCAAAATCCAAAATAAAGTAACGGTTATCATCACTCGTTCAGATGTTGAAACATGCAAGAGAGGAAGAAGTAGCAAATTAATATTTGGTTGTGATAAAGGTGGGAAACACAAGGATACTTATAGTGGTACCCAAAGTGCAACGAAAAAATGTGGATGTCCATTTAAAATCAGGTCGACTCCGGCGAAAGATGGGTATGGATGGAAAATTGATGTAAAATTTGGAGTTCATAACCATGGTTTATGATCCATTATCGCGCACGGATCAAAAATGAGTATTTTGAAAAAGTATAGTTACGGTAACGACAACTCGAGTATCGTATCACAAGGATTCTTGATTTTATTAACCAACACAATAACGATTATGGGAGGTTGCTTTGGTGAAGGATTCAATTAAGAAAAATAAAGTAAATAAGTGATTATCGAAATAAGTGATTATAACAGGTTAGTCTACCGGTTCGACTACCAACTTATCACTGGTCATTATAATTCTAATTTCCTAAGCGGTTTCAATCCCTATTCAATTGCAATATTGAATAAACAAGCGTCGACAATACTACACGAATTATGTTCCTACTCACCGAATTAAGCAAACGGTTAAAGATAGCGCGAATTAACGAAAAAGCTAAGTTAAACACAATTAAAGTCAGGAACATATATCAACTGAATCAAATCCAATCTATTATATAAGAAACAAATTAAGCAAATGAAAATTATAGAACAAATTGGAAAGGAACTGAATTAAATTGAAATTGATAATAACCTCAAAGTTTTGTGGTATTTGAATTCGACAGATTTCCCCTTGGGATTAGTTCGCCATGATATTCGTACAAAGCACAATGAAATTTGTAAAAAGAAGGTGAAAGTGACAGTAACACGAATTCTAGGTATATGAAAGCATCAACACTTCTCGTTTTAACCCAACTGGGTCGAAAAACATAAAAAACCCGGCCCAAAACTAAATATTTCAAATGGCAGATTTCGGGTCCTGACTTCAACGAATTATTTGGACCTGCTAGACTCTGAATCAGCTTCTGCCTCAAACATTAAAGTTGTATCTCTCTGCCTTAGCTTTCCAACACCTATTAGAACACGCAAACCCGATTCTCGCAGCTCCAGTTATGATCCAAACACTGGACAAATATCAAATAACCACTAAATAGATTAAAGGCATTGAATAAATAGCTACGAAAATAGATTAAATAGCCGCTAAATAGACTAAATAGCTGCGAAAATAGATTAAAGACAAAAAACGACTAAATTCTAAAAACACAATAAAACAGTAAATTAAACAAAACAAACTAGGGAAATGTCTAAGTACAAACATAAGAGAGTGTGCATTGAAATGCACTAATCAATTTACTTGATAGATTAGAAGGTCACTCCTTTGTTGGTAGGTTGACAACGGATCAGAAGCAACATGTTGTTGATTTGACAGAGAAAAGTTCCACCTAGAAATATATTGATTTCCTTGCAAGAGCAAGATCTAAAGAATCTCACTCGGATCACGCAAATATACAAGCAGAAGAGTATGATAGAAAAAGAGATAAGAAGTCCTAGAAGTGAGATACAACATTTGTTTAAGATTATTGAGAGTGCAAGTTATGTTTATTAGAGTAGAAAAAGAGATGACTCTGAAGTTATTATAGATATATTTTGGGTTCATCCAGATTCAGTTAAGTTGTCGAATATGTTTCCTATTGTGTTAGTTATGGACAACACTTACAAGACAAACAAATATAGGCAACCTCTATTTGAAATTGTTGGGATGACATCAACCAAGTTGACTTTTGTTGTTGCATTTGCATATATTGAGTCTGAGCAGACTGAGACTTTTTGTTCGGTGTTAGATAAGCTTATAATTAAAAAATTGTTTGTGAAGAAAGATTTGTGTCCACAAGTGATTGTGATAAATATAGATCTTGCTTTGATGAAAGCCATTGAAGCTGTGTTTCCAAGGTCGATCAATTTTCTGTGTCAATTTCATATTAACAAAAATGTTTGGGTAAAATGCAAGCAACGTGTGGTTAGTGACATGCAAATAATGATCGAGGACTTATGGACGGAAGTTGTATGGGCTAGTGATGAGATTGAGTATGATCAAAGGTTAAACTAACTTGAGCAGGCGTGCGTTAATTGTAATGAATTTATTGAAATGTAAAGGACATATGGTTGACACCACATAGACAAAGATTTGTTGGAGCATGGATTAGTCGAGTGCTACATTTAGGTAACACCACGACTAATCAGGATGTATTTATTTTTAGTATTTCTAAATTGTATATATATATTTTTAGGTATTTTTAATATCTATTATTTTTAGGGTTGAGTCTGCTCATTGGAAGTTAAAGAAAATTTTGGGGAATAGTATTGAAGACATGGTCAAATGTTGGGAGGCTATGAATGACAACGTAAAGTTACAACTAGGAAATATTAGAGCTTCTTTTCATAAGAGTTTTTATGAAGTTAAGCACACCCACATAGGTCCATTTTACAATAATTTACATGGTTCAGTGTCTCGGGTTGCATTGAGACGCATTGCTAAAGAGTTAACACGAGTTGATTATGTTGGAACTAACAAGGAAATATGTCATTATACTCTTAGAAAAACCTATGGATTACCTTGTGCTTGTGATTTGACAGGATATATAATTGGTGTTATACCGATACCAATAGATGTTGTGCATGTTCATTGGAGGAAACTAAGTACAAAAGTTAAGTTGGAGGAAGACATAGATGATGGATCAGAGGTGGATATGAGTAGTGCAATAGATGAGTTATGGAAAAGGTGTAGGTCATTAGATGTTGTTGGAAAAAAGGCATTAAAAAGTAGGATTTTTGAACTTGCCTTCCCCACAATGACTTCTTTGTGGCCACCACCTGAGAAAATAAAAACCAATGGGGGAGTCAAGAAGAAAGGCAAAAAACCAGTAGGGTATGATGTTTATAGGGATCCTTCATATCATGAGTATGTTGACCAAGCGTCTCAATCTTCAAAGAGGCAATCTCAACCATCACAGACTTCGAAGAAGTTGATATTATCACAATCTTCACAGAAGAAATCTCAACCATCACAGGCTTTGAAGAAGTTGAAATTATCATAATCTTCACAATCATTTAAACAGTTCATCCTTCAGTTTCCTAATCACATCAGGTCATATATTGATGATGTAGTTAATGTTGTATCAGATGGTAATTGTGGATTTATAGTCATTGCTTCATTACACAGATATGGTGAAGATGGTTGGCCAATAGTTCGTCGAGAATTGGGGTTGAAAATAATACATAATGAAATATCAAGTTTGTATGCCAATTTATTTGCTGATCGGTTAGCTGAAGTGATAGAATCTTTGATGGTCGAGGCATTTGGTCCTCAACAACAACAAAAATTGTTGACTTTACCAGATATGGGTTACTTTATAACGAATCATTATAATGTTGTACTTGTCTGTTTAGGTTTCGAATGTTGGACTTTCTTCCCTATGAAAACTTCATTTTTTCCAAATGTATCCTTTTACTGCATTGGTTTTGTAAACACAAATCATTGGGTTCAGGTACTTAGATATTTTTACTTAGGTATATTTAGTTAATGTGACTAACCTAGTTTCTTAACATTTTGATTTTTTTTAATTCAGGTAAACATGAAAAAAGGTTTTTCATTGCCACCAGTGACAGTAGATTGGAAGAAGTTTCATTCTTCAACAACAACATCTTGGATGCTAGAACTTACAAGACGTCTACAACATTGGCAACAACTTACGCCTATATTACCAACGCATTATGAATTATAAATTATGTAATTATTTTTTAATTTCAAAACATGAATCATGAATTATGTTATTCATTTTTAATTTAAAAACATGAATTATGAATTATGTTATTCATTTTTAATTTCAAAACACGAATCATGAATTATGTTATTCATTTTTATTTTGAAAACATGAATCATGAATTATGTTATTCATTTTTAATTTCAATAACACATAACTGGATTCAAAACTAAACATTAGTTTACAAGTTAACATATAAACATAACCCAACTAGGTGAAGTGAGTCTAAAAGTTAGTACATAAACATAAACATAAGTCAATAAGTCTAAAAGTTAACACATAAAAATAAACATAAATATAAGTCAATGTGAACGAGCAATACATAAAGCTTCGAACAACTCAACAAATCATGGATCATCCTCTTTAGCACCAGCCTGTTGAAGATAACGATGAATCAATGCAGAAACACGAGTCCAGCTAGGATTAGACGGTCTTGCATCATAAACAGAAGTTGGCACCTCTCTTGGCGCATCACGATGGGGCAATACCAGACGAGGATGTGAAACACGATAATACCATTGAAGATATCCATCATCTGTCTCAGATGGGGTGGTGGCTAGTGTTGTGCGATGAATGACATCCGCAACACTCTGATGGTAACTAATCCACTCAACATCAATATCATCAGCCATCGTATAATCAAGAGGTAGAAGTGGAACATATTGTCTATATCCAAACTGACGCATACATCTGTCAAGCAAGTATGGAACAATAGTGTCACCCCACCTCAGGCACCCCCTGTATAGACATAACTCATCAAACTGACACCATACTCTATGATCCTTGAATAGGCACCATATGACATTGGCAGGTGTCAACTCGTTCAAAATAGGTCGCAAGTCATCCACCTTCAGGACACCTTGCCTATAGGACCATCTCATCGCTCGAGGAAGACCAACATTATTAGATGGTGTCCAATTCTCTCCTTTTTTCCAAGTGTTGGAAAATACTCATGAATTCAGCATTATTACAAAATTAATTCTATTAGTTAACTTAAGGTAATTAACTATAACATAATAAACTAGATAAATAAAATTAATATACTAAATAAAATTAATTAAAACAAATTTAAATAAATACATGTAGGAGAGTCGGAAATTATCGAGCTGCTTACAACTGAACATGGAAGCATCTCCGAGATATCTATAAAGGGTAACCAACACAACTGCTCCTCAATTGTATTTTGATAAGTCATCCAAGTCTATAAATAGTGAGAGGTATCGTACCTCGACAAGCGTAAAGGTCTTGTCCATAAAAATCTTGGAACCCACTAACATCAACAAATAAGCTCTAGTCGCATATGCCCATCTAGAAGCAGCTCTATGCTCTACGAATCGATCATATAACTGCTCCAAATTATAGTAAAAACCCCTGCAGTCACGGACTTGTAGTTGTGCCACTCTCTGTGACATTCCTAAGTAATCAACAACCCCCTCAACAGAAAGCCCTTCACTGATATCTTGAGGGCTTCAGAAGACTCCTCTGATGGGCAAGTGGAGCAGACAAGAGACTTCATCTAGAGTAATCGTCATCTCACCAAATGACATGTGAAATGAAAATGTCTCTAGATGTCATCTCTTTGCAAATGCGAAAACCAGGTTCGTATTCAACCTATGTCCAGCTACCTTCAACTCTTTCTTCGCACCTCTCTCCTGAAAACAATTAAACGTAAATATATTATAAAATACACCATTAAAAATTCTAATTTTGTTCAATATCAAATAATTTTCATTTACTTACCTCACCGAACCATATATTCTAGCAATATGATGTTCGTACTTAACCAAAAGAGAGGTATCGTACGGTCCTCCTGGATATCCAACAGGATGTGTTACTGATCCAGATGCACCAGTATGCTCTTCCTCGATGTTATACCCAAAATTTTGACCCCTATATCACATCATCATTTTAGAAGCATCAACATTGATTATCTAACCTCAATCTGTTTCAAGTTTGCCTTTGTCAAGATACATGTGAATTAGGTTTTCATACAATTACAAATAAGGGTTTCTAGGGATTGATCAGTCAATTTTTTGGGTTAATCCTCCACATAAAAGTTCTCTATGTCATCAAGGATATCAAATTGGATCAATAATGAATCCAACTTGAGGTTGTCACGAAGAGAAAGGAAGCACTGCAGTGCAAAAACCCTGATTAGAGTTTCTGATTAAAAAAGTCAATTGTAGTTTGACTTTTGGTTTAAATGGTTTTACAAGGCATGAGTCATGATCCATGAGGCTCATATAACCCTAGGAAGTCTACCCAAGAAGTTTCAAGGCCTCAGGGAACCCAGGGCACCAACAGTCGACTCAGAGGTTTTTGATTGTTCGGTTCGTCTGACTGAAAATTCAACCCATTGACCAACAGGGTTTTAACCCAAAATTGAAGCAAACTATGTTACCAACATCATTTAATATCTAATAATGAATTTTTGTGACCATTGGATTAAGAATTTAGAAGTAATCAAAAAGTTGCTTAATTAGGGTTTTGAAAAGGGCAAGACCATAACTTTTTAACCACATATCCAAATGGAGTGGTTCAAAGCTTGTTGAAAAGGTCTTGAGAATTTCTACAATATTTCCACAGTGACCCATGTTAAAAAAATGAATAGATTCTGAGTTATGATTAAAACCAATTCAAGAGGGTAAAAGTACTTGGTGAAATTTCATGATTTTGACACTTGTAAGTCATGTTTTCAGCCAACTTCAAGAGGAATTTTGACCTAGTTCTACTTGGAATTTGAAAATGATTAAAACATGAAATTTGTATATCATGATGAGGGCTTTCCAAAAAGTACATGAAATCCTCCATAGCATTTGTGAGCTAGGATTTTCGAAGGAGGGAAGTTGGGGTCCAAGGACTTGAAATGAGTAACTTCAACTTGATATGAACCAATACAAAAACTAGCCAATTGGTTCCTAACCATTTGTTTAACCATTGATCTTATGTATAGGAGTGTGATGAGTGGAAAATTCATAAGAATCCATGAGCAAAGCTAAGAGTTTGGTTAAGATCATTATTAAAATCCAAGAAAGTACAAAAGTGCATGAGGAAAGAGAAACTTTAAGAGTGAAATCTGCTGCAACATAAGGATTCTACTCTTGCCATACCTATATTCACTTCCTACAACTCAAACACAACTTTTTTTGAGGCTAATATGCATTGGAAACCATCTAAAATTCTGCAGAAGAAGATCACAAGTTGATTTGTTGAAATTCTCCCTCCAAAAGACAAAATGCAAGCCATGACTTCAAATATGTCCAAGCCCTTGTCTCCTCTATAAATAGAGCAATCCTCAACACATAAAATAGAAAAAAACAAGCATTAAATCCAGAAGAAACAAGCTATTCACTCTTTCCTTGCTCTTTCTTGCAATTGAAGCAAAATCACCAAAAGCACCAAAATATGTCTTGGACAGATTTCAGACTAGATTCATTTCTAACCTTTGAAACACTTCATCAACACTTCACACAACCTACAAATAATGTTCTAAAGGTGTCCCAACCATTGAATCAACCAAAAACCTCATATTTCCAAAAGTCAACCCTTCATACCAAAAACTTTAACTTTTTGCATAAAACAAGAGAACTCACTGCTCATGTCTATTCTTAACCTCATGACACCTCAAACACCTTGGATATAAGGTGTGTTAACTTTCCAAAACATCAAAAACCAACTGCATCATCATTTGGTGGATCTGTCACAAGGATCCATTTATTGCTTCAAGTGTAAGAAACTTGTTCTTGCACCAAGACTTGCTTGTGAGGGGTTGGAACTGCTTAGACTGTGAATTTATGGTGTGGAGAAGCTATTCAAGACATTCTCACTCAACCAAGATAGTTTAGCATTAAAGATTGCATTGGAGGTCTTCAAAAGGTAAGTGACTTCTACTAAATTTACTCATTCTGTACCGTGATCATGTTTGATGTCCACTAGTTTAAATTATGCCTAGGACCCCCTATAAATCATGTTAACCTTGGATTGTGTTATTGATCATGAACTTGCAACTATCTTGAAGTTTAAATGTTGTATTTGTGTTATAGTTCTTCCATTTGGAACCATATGTTGCTTCTGTCTAGGTGTGAGTTATTACTTATGTTTTGATTCAGTTATAGGACCTCTATATAATGTGACATGTATGATGTTGTTCTAAGACATTTGGATTGCTTGATATTTTCCTATGAGCAAGTTGTTTGGTTTCTGTTTAGATTATTGTTGGATTGATTTGGAAACCTCATAGGTGTGTATTTGTATCTATTGAAACATGATTGAATGATGGATTGTTTCTGCTACAAACTGTTTTGAGAGATCTAATTACAACTCCATTATCACAACTTTAGAACCACAAGCCACTTTGCACTATAATTTGAATTTGAGGTCCATGTGTGTTTAAGCTCGTGAGGTGTTGATGTTTGGGAACTCACTTATATGCTTTTTGTTTTGGTTGAATCATGATGATTGCTTAGTTGGTTTTGTCACAAATTTGTTTGGAACTTGTCCTTACAACTACATGTCATAATTTTAGAATCATAGGTCATTTTATGTTCTAGCTTGAATCCAAGTTCTATTTGTTTGGGAACGTCATGTATACTATGTTTAGAGTGTGTGCAAGCTTTTAAATTGATTCAAACATGATTGATCTAAGCTATAGCTTTGAAAATGCATTTCAAACACATAATATGCAGTTGCATTCGAATTTTAATTTATGTTCATTTTTAAAGAAAACTGATAGCACCATCACATTCCTCATTCAATTTCACGTGAGTTAGACCTAAATTTTGCTAAAAATTATAGAGTATTGATCAAATTTGAACCTTCATGTTTTGATACATTATGCTTGTTTGGCTTGCCTTTGTTCTTGCCCAGAATATTTGCTCTTAAGGCATATCTATTTCTGGGGTGGTTTGACACACTAGATGTATCACCACCCCAATGGTCATGACCTGCACGCTCATGTATGCCAAGCCTTTGCCTTCCCGAGTTCTATCCATGTGGAGGTCAACTCTTTTTGCTTTTGTGATTTTTATCATGTTTTTTACATTTATTTATTCTTTCTCATTAAAAAACCACACACGTGCCTTAGTTAAATTGGTGAGGTTTTAGGCCTATGAGTTAAAGGGTGTGGGTTCAACACTTAAAATGGACATTTCCTTTTTTCTATCACCTACTTTCATGTTTTACTCACAAACTTCAAAACCTCATAACTCATTCATTTTCTAACATTTTTGCCCCATTTTTTTTGCATAATGTTCTTCATCATGTCTATTTTCAAATAGTGATAAAAGAATTCAAGGATTCCTATCCTAGAAATACTTTAATTCACTTGGAAATCATGTTGTTTTTTTTAGAGTTTTCACCTTGTTTCTTTTGAAACCTTTCTCAATTACCACTTGACCTATCTTGTAAGGTTGATTGTACTTGATCCATACATGTTTGTTTATATGCTGGAATGATTTAAGTTTGCTTGACTCAAGGTCTTATCATGATTAATCTATGCTTTGGAAAGTGTATCTAGTTAGACAACACTGTAAAATGTGTTTGTGAACCATGCTATATCTCTTGATGTTGTAACTTCTTGAGTGTAACCTTTATGTCTTTTCTACTTGTTTGGATGTCTTGTTAGAACCATAACATGCTAGGGTTTTCTTTTTGGTTGTTACCATGAACTTGTATGGGGTTCCCCATGAAACCTTGAACTTCTTACTTGAACTGTTATAACACTTCTTATTTACTTACTTGTACTTGATTGTCATCAATGCATGATTGTTGGTCTCATGTTGTTATATTTGACATTATTTAATCCCCTTATATGATTGCCTCAAGTTGTAACTTTCTTGCATTTAAACTTGTTTGAATTATATGTTTTGTTTGTCTTGATGGTTGTTACCTCATTTCTTTTCATCTTTGTTAAGATGCTTAAAATTTATTTTACCTTATATGATTGGTCTTGTAAGAACCACTATTATGTTCCATCTCTAGATATTGTAATATCTTTGTGCATTATAGGTTGTAACCATTTCACTTGATCATAGTCTTTGTTTGATGTTGTCACATACTTGCATCTCTTCCTTGGTTGTTACCATACTCTTTTATATGTTCATCATGTTTGAAGTAATGTTCATTTGTGCTTTAACTTTGTTAAGTTATCCCCTAAGTGATGGAACTTGTTAGTTCTCATCCAGTTGCCTCATCATTCCCTATTCCAAAGGAAAGCTTCTCTATTGACCCTTGGGTCATAGATAGCTCATTATTCTCCCTCTGACTTTGTTAAGTCACTTTGAACTCTAACTTAGTTAAGTTAGAACCTATATCCATTAGACTTTGCTTTAATTCTAGAAGACCCACCTCTTGTTAGGATTACTCCTCAATTAGAGATTTAAGATAGAGTTTTTTAACTCTATGTAGGAATCATGGTGATGATTACTTACTCCCCTCTTGGCTTTTGTCAAAGTCAAATCCCTTTGAGTAAATAACTTAGAATAGAGAGTTTTGTTAAACTCTACACAAGCATTTTTATGTTTGTTCCCCTTTGAACTTTGATCATAATTAAGAGTTCTTCATCCTCAGTGAGGTGAGCTATGGTTGCTCTGAGTTTATCCTAGTTAGGATACGTAGGCAGATGATGCAATATCTTTGCGAGCAAACTTAGAAATTATCCTTAGGTCTTAACCTTAACCTTATACCATATCCCAAGCCATAGCATAACCATATCAAGTTTATCATAAAAACATACAAAAGGTTCCTGTAGAGTACTAAAAATGTTTAAGATGTGAAATACCTACCCTAGGCTTTACCAACCCCCGATCCCCAATCTCTTAGCGTTGTTGTTACATCGCGCAAAAGGGTTTTTCTTTCTTTGACCTTTTCCTTTGGATAAATCAAATTCCGATTGTGAATTTAATGAATTAAAATTCAAGTTAATCAATAGCTTGACATCACGATTCTCACCGCAACAGAAATGACGTCTTCACTAGGGAAACTTCTTAAAACTTGAGGGTTTAGCCTATTTTCTATGTTTGTATTCTATATTTGTGAATGTTTGCTTACATGTGTATTTGTCAATATATCTGTTTTATTTTCCGTGGACATTGGGTATCATGAGTGGTGAGATAGGTCCTAGCCCGGACTTGAGTGATACATAAGATAGGATGTGATATGATCAATAGTTGACTGTTGGGAGTAGTCCTAGGAAGTTTGACATATGATGTAATTACGCTCAGTTGAGACCTCCTTGAGATGATTGGTGGTGTATGAGTAGTCATGCATTTCATTAATCGTTTTAACCCGAGAGTTCGTCAAACTGAGGACCTTTAGTTACCCGTTTACCCCACTTGGCCTTTTTAGGATGTAGTGCAAAAACTATGAGGGAGTAGTCTTGAAATAGTTGTTACGCGGTGCTACACTCAGACAAGTATCCTGAGAAAATTTAGACCTACGTGAGTAGTCATGGTGGTCGATAATATCCAAGAGATTCATCTACGACTCTGGAAACTTTGATAGAACTCGTTTGACAGGTACAAGCAACCCATAATACAAGTCCTTGGGGAGGGGTAGATCTTTTGAATCCATGCTTTGACCCCGAACCTAGGGAAACCTTGTGTGTGCATGTGCATTGTATTTTTGAATACTTGTCTATGTGTTATGTGTGCACCATCTCATCATATCATTATAAGCATATCATGTTGCCACTGGTTTTGTAAAACTCAGTCGGTTTCTTGTATTTTAAAGTTGTAACTTTTCCCAACAATTAATGAAATGAGGGTTTGACCTAATTAACCTTTTGGGTTTCATAAAACTAGTTGCATTTGCATTGCATTCTTTTATTTCTACTAACCATTCAAGGAATAAAATCTCATTTCTTTTTTGCAGACAAAATGAGTCAAAGCAACATGATTACATTCCCAAGACTAAGAAGGGTCATCTTGTTAGAAGATCCTTAGCTTTAATTTCCTTTTTATCCCAAGCTTTTGGGAATGTAATCTTTCTTTCCAAAAAAAGGGTTTTATTCATTAATGAAAAATCAATGTTGTAAACTTTTTTCTATCAAATGAAATTTGTCTAAGCTTTCATTCATTAATGATAAGCGATGTCGTTACGTGTTGGTTTAATTTAATTTGTAAACAAAATATGTTTTACTCCTTAAATGTGTGATTTGCATTTGCATCTACATCTTGCATATCATTCTTCTTTGCATTGGTCCTCTAGCTCATTCTGTGTTCCGTTTCTATAAGAGAGAATCACACTGAAATCCCATCAGTATAACACAAGGGCTAGCACTCGAAAGAAGATGGACCGCCTCCAGCAAGAGAATCAAGCAATCCGGGGAGAAATTTCTCTTTTAAGGGGTAACACAGGGGAATTCTCTACTGCTGTTAAGAATCTGATAGATACCCAAGAACAGGAGAATCAGAAGCTCAGAGACGAAGTAGCAAGTTTGAAGTCTGCCAAAAGGAACTTGAGAAATTTGGTCAAAGATTTGGTTTTATCCCAGCGATGGGATGGTTCCTCTTCATCTACTAATCAACGACTAGAACTAACTGGTGAATCTCAGGGTATTCTTATGCATTATGCGCATTTGTTCCCTATACTCCTGCATAATGGTTTAATCCAGAAGGAAACTCCGCCCACTATCCTTCAGGCCCACCGGAGTTATTTTAAGGCCGATGCTTTATGTGCCTTCCACCAAGGAGCATCTGGTCATGATATTGAAGAATGATATGTCCTCAAGGAAAAGGTAAAATAAATGATTGAAGTAGGGGTCATATCTTTCAAAATGTGCAAACCCCGGGTCCGAATCAACCTTTTACTTGACGAAGAAGCAATCCCTTCCATGCATATGGTGAATTAAAAAATAAGACTTTGGATTCACAATATCAGAAGTAGTATTTATTTTGCATTTTTCTACATTTTGTCATTGGTAAGTTCCTTACTTAGGAAGTAGAAGTAAAAGATAAAGGACATATGAGGCCTCTCAAGGCTCTGTACCATAAATACTAAGTAATCAGTAACAAAGGTGTTCCCCTGCTTGGGCCTGGAAACTGAAGTTGCTGAAGTCATTTCTCTGAAGCTAGCTGTATTTTGACTATTTCAGTTGTACTTTCCTTATTTTTTTAATTCCATGTATGCTTGTAAGCTTTGTTGTTTGTTGAATTAGCAAGATTAGTGAAATGTTTATGAATCTTTTGAATTAATCCATTTGTATCCACTCATTTTCTTTATTGTCATAAAAAGAAAACATATTTATTTTTTTCATCCACTTATCTTTATTGATCTGTTGTTTAAACAAAGATTAGGGAGGATGACAAAATATCATATCCATAACGACTATTGGTATGCTTTCAATTAAACTTTACTGATGATGCAAGACATTGTTTCAATTCCCAAACACTGGAGAAATAAGGAAGATAATCCCTCGTTAACCTCTTCAAGCCTAGAAGTATGAGGTTTCTTTCCTTACAAAAAAAACCCTTAAATCTCAAACCTGGGGTGGGTAGTTCTCAATTAACTTATATACATGTGTATGCAAGATACTTTTCATATAAATGTTGTGCTCTTAGGTTTTCCTTCGCACACAACAAGAAAGGGTCGAAGATACTTTCCCAGCTTAAAAGTCGATGATGGTTCGTGTCGCTACTGTGAAAAAGGAGGTCGGCAAAGACAGAAGAGTCGCCACCATTTGTTATTTATCCTAAAGAGAGGGAAAGGAAACGATCAAAGAAAACCTACGAAAAAGGGAAAAGACAGGTCATCGCAACCAAATATTGGGTTCGGGAATCTGTTACGCAAGGGGAAGGTATGGGCACCCCCACGTCCGTTGTTATCAATGGGATCCACACTTGTTGTCTATCTAAAAGGGTGTTAATCTATAAAAGGCTGGCTCACAGGGAAAAACGAAAAGAAAAGAGACTCGATAGAGCATCGCCGCTCTATGCCTACGTATTCCCTCCTGCAATGGGAAAGTCAGAGTCAACGTAGTTCGGAAAACTACGGGTGAAGGTGGGGAAGGTTGCTCGCCAAGACATCACCGTCTTGTGCCTACGTATCCTTATCTGGTATGAGAAATCAGAGCAAACGTAGTTCGGACTGACACGACCAAAATTTGGTTCAAGTGTTTTAATGAGTAGGGTTAAATCTTCGTTCTAGCAGTTAGGGACAATGCATGTTTGCGGTAGAACCAAAACTTAACACACTCTTTCTGAAAATGATTTTCAAACAATCCCGAAGGATAAAAAGGTTTGATGTTTTGTTTTGTGTTTTTTAAACAAGAAGTGAATTGAGTTAAGTTTGTAACTCATGTTGCACTAAAGACTATGACTTAAGAGCAAATGCGTCGTATATCGCCCAAAGGGCATACGCTAAACACTTTAGACAATATGAGAGGAGGCCCCCCAACTATCATTCCTCAAGTACTTAAGGCTCGTAGCAGACAATATTTATTATCCTTTATTAGGTGTCTTAGGAGGCTATGAGATGAGAAGAGAAGACACAAACTCTAAGGGGAACTAAACAACCCTAATGTTATCATGCAAAATGTTCCTAAAGTTGGGATTAAAAGGGACTAGCCTACTTGTTAACATGAAAAGGATTGAACACCTAATGTCTATCTTACTCCAAATTAAATCGAAAATTAAATTGGAATAAGAGTCCTAAGGGAACATGCAAAGACAAGGCAAAAAATAAGATATTAGCCATACTCGCGAGTTAGTCAGACAAAAAGGTAACCGTGTAGTCGATATTAGCCATACTCGCGAGTTAGTCAGACAAAAAGGAGATAAGTAGGAAGGCTTTAAAATCCTGTAAATAGTTGAAAACACATTTTACTCAAATTAGATTTTAGAAACAGAAGGTGATAAAAATAAAGAAAATAAAAGTATAAATCAAATGAAAAACATACTATAAATAATTTCAAAGGGAAAAATGAGGGAAAATGGGTTGCCTCCCATTCAGCGCTGTTTTTAACGTCGAAAGCCTGACGATAGCTTGGTGGCAAGCTATTCGGGATGTTGAGCAGGAAGCTCTTGCAGATGCAGTCTGCTCACGTGGTTACTATCATCATTTCGATTGTAATGCTTTAGATGTTGTCCGTTGACTATGAACGGTGTATTGAATTTATCGCAAATTTCGACAGCTCCACTGTGAAGGATTCTAGTTATCTCGAATGGACCCGACCATCTTGACTTTAGTTTTCTTGGGAAGAGTTTCAATCTTGAGTTGAATAGGAGCACGAGGTCTCCTACACTGAACTGTTTACGGACTAAACGCTTATCGTGCCACTTTTTGGTTCTTTCTTTGTATATGCGGGCATTCTCATATGCGTCTAATCTAAGTTCTTCCAATTCATGCAGATTCAAGATCCGTTTCTTGCCTGCTTCAGTGTAGTTGAGGTTAAGCGTCTTAATATCCCAAAAGGCTTTGTGCTCAAGTTCCACTGGCAGGTGACATGATTTCCCATAGACTAATTTAAACGGTGTAGTTCCTATCGGCGTCTTGTACGCGGTCCTATAGGCCCATAAAGCGTCGTTTAGCTTTGATGACCAATCTTTCCTGGAGGTGGCGACTGTCTTTTCCAGGATCTGCTTTATTTCTCTATTAGAGACCTCCACTTGGCCGTTAGTCTGCGGGTGATACGGTGTTGCAACACGGTGTTTTACTCCATATTTCGATAGCATTTTGTCAAAAATTTGCGCTATGAAGTGTGAACCACCGTCACTGATGACAAGTCTGGGCACATCGAATATGGGAAAAATGGTATTCTTAAAGATTTTGAGTTTTATTCTTTCCTTTGCAAAATAAAATATTGTTAAACTTCTAAATAATTCCAAACACATTATATAGAGTGCAATATTACTATAGTTTTAAATATTATTATTATGTGCAGGTGATGATTAGAAAATATGAGTGTGTAGAAAGGATGTGTTAAGAAATAATGATAATATGATCGTTCAACTTTTCGTGTATGCTTGTTTTGAATTACTTGTGTGATTTAAGTGCTTGATATGCTACAATATTAGTATTAATGTTTGTAAATTAATGTTTGTGTTCTTTAAAGGAAGATGGAGAAGCCGAGGAGGAGGCAAGACTAAAAAGTTGATGATGTAAAAGTAGTAGTGAAGAAGCATGAGTTCATTACTAAGTTCAAAAATTGAAAAATGAGAGTAGGTTCAGGAAGACCTAGAACAATCTGAAAATTGGTTATTATTCAAGATAAAATATTAAAGATATATAAGGAAGAAAAACTTCAACAATCACCCAAAATCTGACTATGAAAAGATCAATTTAATCGATTAACCACCCATTTTTTATCTTTTATTTGCATATTATATTTACAAGCATAATTAACTTTAAAACAATGAATTTTAAAAATTTAAAGAGTTTAAATTGTAATATGTTTGGGCAGCTAAATATTATAATATTTGACAAAAAAAAATTGAAATAAAACTTTAAAACCTATAGTGCTAATCATCCTCTTTATAATCTTTTGCTTAGAAAACACAAGATAAGGTGTTACACCATTATCAAAAGCACGTTCTTTTTTTTAATATATTAAATATCAATTCAAAATTGTTAATGCTTTAGATATTATTAATCACAAAATGAATATCACAAATGTATGTTAAATGTATGATATTATTTACTGTTTACAAGTTAGTTATTGTATTACAAAAATTAAAATAAGAAATCCCTTAGAGTACTATTTATTTTTAGAGTAATTTCTTACTCTCTTTTGGTATAGTATACAAGTTAGTTAACTATAAATTAGCAAATATTGTTATTAATCTTATTTCTTTAATGTTATGTTTCCTTTTTATTTTTCTGATGCAAGATTTTGAGGTTGGTTCATTCCTTTGCAAAATAATGTTAACCTTCTAAATAATTCCAAACACATTATATAGAGTGCAATATGACTATAGTTTCAAATATTATTATCATGTGCAGGTGATGATTATAAAATATGAGTGTGTAGGAATGATGTGTTAAGAAATAATGATAATATGATCGTTTAACTTTTGATGTATGCTTGTTTTGAATTACTTGTGTGATTTAAGTGGTTGATATGCTTTCTCTGCTACTATATTAGTATTAATGTTTCGAAAGTAATGTTTATATTCTTTAAAGGAAGATGGAGAAACCGAGGAGGAGGCAAGATTAAAAAGTTGATGATCTAAAAGCAGCAGTGAAGAAGCAAGAGTTCATTATTAGGTCCAAAGATTGAAAAATGAGAGTAGGTTCAGGAAGACCGGGAACAATCAGAAAATTGGTTATTATTCAAGATAAAATATTAAAGATATATAACGAAGAAAAACTTGAACAATCACCCAAAATCTGACTATGAAAAGATAAAGTTAATCGATTAACCACCCATTTTTTTCTTTTATTTGCATATTATATTTATAAGCTTAATTAACTTTAAAACAATCTATTTTAAAAATTTAAAGAGCTTAAATTGTAATATGTTTTGCAGCTAAAATTATAATATTTGACAAAATTTTTTTAAAATAAAACTTTAAAACTTATAGCGCTAATCATCCTCTTTATAATCTTTTGCTTAGAAAATACAAGATAAGGTGTTACACCATTATCAAAAGCACATTCTTTTTTTTAATATATCAAATATCAATTCAAAATTGTTAATGCTTTTGATATTATTAATCACAAAATGAATATCACAAATGTATGATATTATTTACTGTTTCCAAGTTTGTTATTGTATTACAAAAATTAAGATAAGAAATCCCTTAGAGTACTATTTATTTTTTTAGTAATTTCTTTCTCTCGTTTGGTAGAGTACACAAGTTAGTTAACTATAAATTAGCAAATATTGTTATCAATCTTATTTTGTTTAATGTTATGTTTCCTTTTTATTTTTCTGATGCAAGATTTTGATGTTGGTTCATTCCTTTGAAAAATATTGTTAACCTTCTAAATAATTCCAAACACATTATATAGAGTGCAATATGACTATAGTTTCAAACATTATTGTTATGTGCAGGTGATGATTATAAAATATGAGTGTGTCTGAATGATGTGTTAAAAAATAATGATAATATGATCATTTAACTTTTGATGTATGCTTGTTTTGAATTACTTGTGTGACCTAAGTGCTTGATATGCTTTCTCTGCTACTATATTAGTATTAATGTTTGTAAATTAATGTTTATATTCTTTAAAGGAAGATGGAGAAACCGAGGAGGAGGCAAAAGTAAAAAGTTGATGATCTAAAAGCAGCAGTGAAGAAGCATGAGTTCATTATTAAGTTCAAAGACTCAAAAATGAGAGTAGGTTCAGGAAGACCTAGAACAATCTGAAAATTGGTTATTATTCAAGATAAAATATTAAAGATATATAAGGAAGAAAAACTTCAACAATCACCCAAAATCTGACTATTAAAAGATCAATTTAATCGATTAACCACCCATTTTTTATCTTTTATTTGCATATTATATTTACAAGCTTAATTAACTTTAAAACAATGAATTTTAAAAATTTAAAGAGTTTAAATTGTAATATGTTTGGCCAGCTAAATATTATAATATTTGACAAAAAAAAATTGAAATAAAACTTTAAAACTTATAGTGCTAATCATCCTCTTTATAATCTTTTGCTTAGAAAACACAAGATAAGGTGTTACACCATTATCAAAAGCACGTTCTTTTTTTTAATATATTAAATATCAATTCAAAATTGTTAATGCTTTAGATATTATTAATCACAAAATGAATATCACAAATGTATGGCAAATGTATGATATTATTGACTGTTGACAAGTTCGTTATTGTATTACAAAAATTAAGATAAGAAATCCCTTAGAGTACTATTTATTTTTATTGTAATTTCTTACTCTCTTTTGGTATAGTACACAAGTTAGTTAACTATAAATTAGCAAATATTGTTCTTAATCTTATTTTGTTTAATGTTATGTATGCTTTTTATTTTTCGGATGCAAGATTTTGAATTTTATTCTTTCCTTTGCAAAATAAAATATTGTTAAACTTCTAAATAATTCCAAACACATTATATAGAGTGCAATATTACTATAGTTTTAAATATTATTATTATGTGCAGGTGATGATTAGAAAATATGAGTGTGTAGAAAGGATGTGTTAAGAAATAATGATAAAATGATCGTTCAACTTTTCGTGTATGCTTGTTTTGAATTACTTGTGTGATTTAAGTGCTTGATATGCTACAATATTAGTATTAATGTTTGTAAATTAATGCTTGTGTTCTTTAAAGGAAGATGGAGAAACCGAGGAGGAGGCAAGATTAAAAAGTTGATGATGTAAAAGCAGTAGTGAAGAAGCAAGAGTTCATTACTATGTTCAAAGATTGAAAAATTACAGTAGGTTCAGGAAGACCTAAAACAATCAGAAAATTGGTTATTATTCAAGAAAAAATAGTAGAGATATATAAAGAAGAAAAAGTTGAACAATCACCCAAAATCTAACTAAGAAGAGATCAAGTTAATCGATTAACCACCCATTTTTTTTCTTTTATTTGCATATTATATTTATAAGCTTAATTAACTTTAAACAATATATTTTAAAAATTTAAAATGCTTAAATTGTAATATGTTTTTGCAGCTAAATATTATAATATTTGACAAAAAAAATTGAAATAAAACTTTAAAACTTATAGTGCTAATCATCCTCTTTATAATATTTTGCGTAGAAAACACAGGATAAGGTGTTACACCATTATCAAAAGCACGTTCTTTTTTTTAATATATCAAATATCAATTCAAAATTGTTAAGTCTTTAGATATTATTAATCACAAAATGAATATAAAAAATGTATGACAAATGTATGATATTATTTACTGTTTACAAGTTAGTTATTGTATTACAAAAATTAAAATAAGAAATCCCTTAGAGTACTATTTATTTTTAGAGTAATTTCTTACTCTCTTTTGGTATAGTATACAAGTTAGTTAACTATAAATTAGCAAATATTGTTATTAATCTTATTTTCTTTAATGTTATGTTTCCTTTTTATTTTTCTGATGCAAAATTTTGAGGTTGGTTCATTCCTTTGCAAAATATTGTTAACCTTCTAAATAATTCCAAACACATTATATAGAGTGCAATATGACTATAGTTTCAAATATTATTATCATGTGCAGGTGATGATTATAAAATATGAGTGTGTAGGAATGATATATTAAGAAATAATGATAATATGATCGTTTAACTTTTGATGTATGCTTGTTTTGAATTACTTGTGTGATTTAAGTGGTTGATATGCTTTCTCTGCTACTATATTAGTATTAATGTTTCGAAAGTAATGTTTATATTCTTTAAAGGAAGATGGAGAAACCGAGGAGGAGGCAAGATTAAAAAGTTGATGATCTAAAAGCAGCAGTGAAGAAGCAAGAGTTCATTATTAGGTCCAAAGATTGAAAAATGAGAGTAGGTTCAGGAAGACCGGGAACAATCAGAAAATTGGTTATTATTCAAGATAAAATATTAAAGATATATAACGAAGAAAAACTTGAACAATCACCCAAAATCTGACTATGAAAAGATAAAGTTAATCGATTAACCACCCATTTTTTTCTTTTATTTGCATATTATATTTATAAGCTTAATTAACTTTAAAACAATCTATTTTAAAAATTTAAAGAGCTTAAATTGTAATATGTTTTGCAGCTAAAATTATAATATTTGACAAAAATTTTTTTAAATAAAACTTTAAAACTTATAGTGCTAATCATCCTCTTTATAATCTTTTGCTTAGAAAATACAAGATAAGGTGTTACACCATTATCAAAAGCACATTCTTTTTTTTAATATATCAAATATCAATTCAAAATTGTTAATGCTTTTGATATTATTAATCACAAAATGAATATCACAAATGTATGATATTATTTACTGTTTCCAAGTTTGTTATTGTATTACAAAAATTAAGATAAGAAATCCCTTAGAGTACTATTTATTTTTTTAGTAATTTCTTTCTCTCGTTTGGTAGAGTACACAAGTTAGTTAACTATAAATTAGCAAATATTGTTATCAATCTTATTTTGTTTAATGTTATGTTTCCTTTTTATTTTTCTGATGCAAGATTTTGATGTTGGTTCATTCCTTTGAAAAATATTGTTAACCTTCTAAATAATTCCAAACACATTATATAGAGTGCAATATGACTATAGTTTCAAACATTATTGTTATGTGCAGGTGATGATTATAAAATATGAGTGTGTCTGAATGATGTGTTAAAAAATAATGATAATATGATCATTTAACTTTTGATGTATGCTTGTTTTGAATTACTTGTGTGACTTAAGTGCTTGATATGCTTTCTCTGCTACTATATTAGTATTAATGTTTGTAAAGTAATGTTTATATTCTTTAAAGGAAGATGGAGAAACCGAGGAGGAGGCAAAAGTAAAAAGTTGATGATCTAAAAGCAGCAGTGAAGAAGCATGAGTTCATTATTAAGTTCAAAGATTCAAAAATGAGAGTAGGTTCAGGAAGACCTAGAACAATATGAAAATTGGTTATTATTCAAGATAAAATATTAAAGATATATAAGGAAGAAAAACTTCAACAATCACCCAAAATCTGACTATTAAAAGATCAATTTAATCGATTAACCACCCATTTTTTATCTTTTATTTGCATATTATATTTACAAGCTTAATTAACTTTAAAACAATGAATTTTAAAAATTTAAAGAGTTTAAATTGTAATATGTTTGGCCAGATAAATATTATAATATTTGACAAAAAAAAATTGAAATAAAACTTTAAAACTTATAGTGCTAATCATCCTCTTTATAATCTTTTGCTTAGAAAACACAAGATAAGGTGTTACACCATTATCAAAAGCACGTTCTTTTTTTTAATATATCAAATATCAATTCAAAATTGTTAATGCTTTTGATATTATTAATCACAAAATGAATATCACAAATGTATGACAAATGTATGATATTATTTACTGTTTCCAAGTTTGTTATTGTATTACAAAAATTAAGATAAGAAATCCCTTAGAGTACTATTTAATTTTTTAGTAATTTCTTTCTCTCGTTTTGTAGAGTACACAAGTTAGTTAACTATAAATTAGCAAATATTGTTATCAATCTTATTTTGTTTAATGTTATGTTTCCTTTTTATTTTTCTGAAGCAAGATTTTGAGGTTGGTTCATTCCTTTGAAAAATATTGTTAACCTTCTAAATAATTCCAAACACATTATATAGAGTGCAATATGACTATAGTTTCAAACATTATTGTTATGTGCAGGTGATGATTATAAAATATGAGTGTGTCTGAATGATGTGTTAAGAAATAATGATAATATGATCATTTAACTTTTGATGTATGCTTGTTTTGAATTACTTGTGTGACTTAAGTGCTTGATATGCTTTCTCTTCTACTATATTAGTATTAATGTTTGTAAAGTAATGTTTATATTCTTTAAAGGAAGATGGAGAAACCGAGGAGGTGGCAAAATTAAAAAGTTGATGATCTAAAAGCAGCAGTGAAGAAGCATGAGTTCATTATTAAGTTCAAAGATTAAAAAATGAGAGTAGGTTCAGGAAGACCTAGAACAATCTGAAAATTGGTTATTATTCAAGATAAAATATTAAAGATATATAAGGAAGAAAAACTTTAACAATCACCCAAAATCTGACTATGAAAAGATCAATTTAATCGATTAATTACCCATTTTTTATCTTTTATTTGCATATTATATTTACAAGCTTAATTAACTTTAAAACAATGAATTTTAAAAATTTAAAGAGTTTAAATTGTAATATGTTTGGCCAGCTAAATATTATAATATTTGACAAAAAAAAATTGAAATAAAACTTTAAAACTTATAGTGCTAATCATCCTCTTTATAATCTTTTGCTTAGAAAACACAAGATAAGGTGTTACACCATTATCAAAAGCACGTTCTTTTTTTTAATATATTAAATATCAATTCAAAATTGTTAATGCTTTAGATATTATTAATCACAAAATGAATATCACAAATGTATGGCAAATGTATGATATTATTGACTGTTTACAAGTTCGTTATTGTATTACAAAAATTAAGATAAGAAATCCCTTAGAGTACTATTTATTTTTATTGTAATTTCTTACTCTCTTTTGGTATAGTACACAAGTTAGTTAACTATAAATTAGCAAATATTGTTCTTAATCTTATTTTGTTTAATGTTATGTATGCTTTTTATTTTTCGGATGCAAGATTTTGAGTTTTATTCTTTCCTTTGCAAAATAAAATATTGTTAAACTTCTAAATAATTCCAAACACATTATATAGAGTGCAATATTACTATAGTTTTAAATATTATTATTATGTGCAGGTGATGATTAGAAAATATGAGTGTGTAGAAAGGATGTGTTAAGAAATAATGATAAAATGATCGTTCAACTTTTCGTGTATGCTTGTTTTGAATTACTTGTGTGATTTAAGTGCTTGATATGCTACAATATTAGTATTAATGTTTGTAAATTAATGCTTGTGTTCTTTAAAGGAAGACGGAGAAACCGAGGAGGAGGCAAGATTAAAAAGTTGATGATGTAAAAGCAGTAGTGAAGAAGCAAGAGTTCATTACTATGTTCAAAGATTGAAAAATTACAGTAGGTTCAGGAAGACCTAAAACAATCAGAAAATTGGTTATTATTCAAGATAAAATAGTAGAGATATATAATGAAGAAAAAGTTGAACAATCACCCAAAATCTAACTAAGAAGAGATCAAGTTAATCGATTAACCACCCATTTTTTTTCTTTTATTTGCATATTATATTTATAAGCTTAATTAACTTTAAACAATATATTTTAAAAATTTAAAATGCTTAAATTGTAATATGTTTTTGCAGCTAAATATTATAATATTTGACAAAAAAAAATTGACATAAAACTTTAAAACATATAGTGCTAATCATCCTCTTTATAATATTTTGCGTAGAAAACACAGGATAAGGTGTTACACCATTATCAAAAGCACGTTCTTTTTTTTAATATATCAAATATCAATTCAAAATTGTTAAGTCTTTAGATATTATTAATCACAAAATGAATATAAAAAATGTATGACAAATGTATGATATTATTTACTGTTTACAAGTTAGTTATTGTATTACAAAAATTAAAATAAGAAATCCCTTAGAGTACTATTTATTTTTAGAGTAATTTCTTACTCTCTTTTGGTATAGTATACAAGTTAGTTAACTATAAATTAGCAAATATTGTTATTAATCTTATTTTCTTTAATGTTATGTTTCCTTTTAATTTTTCTGATGCAAAATTTTGAGGTTGGTTCATTCCTTTGCAAAATATTGTTAACCTTCTAAATAATTCCAAACACATTATATAGAGTGCAATATGACTATAGTTTCAAATATTATTATCATGTGCAGGTGATGATTATAAAATATGAGTGTGTAGGAATGATATATTAAGAAATAATGATAATATGATCGTTTAACTTTTGATGTATGCTTGTTTTGAATTACTTGTGTGATTTAAGTGGTTGATATGCTTTCTCTGCTACTATATCAGTATTAATGTTTCGAAAGTAATGTTTATATTCTTTAAAGGAAGATGGAGAAACCGAGGAGGAGGCAAGATTAAAAAGTTGATGATCTAAAAGCAGCAGTGAAGAAGCAAGAGTTCATTATTAGGTCCAAAGATTGAAAAATGAGAGTAGGTTCAGGAAGACCGGGAACAATAAGAAAATTGGTTATTATTCAAGATAAAATATTAAAGATATATAACGAAGAAAAACTTGAACAATCACCCAAAATCTGACTATGAAAAAATAAAGTTAATCGATTAACCACCCATTTTTTTTCTTTTATTTGCATATTATATTTATAAGCTTAATTAACTTTAAAACAATCTATTTTAAAAATTTAAAGAGCTTAAATTGTAATATGTTTTGCAGCTAAAATTATAATATTTGACAAAATT
This sequence comes from Lathyrus sativus, assembly GCA_963859935.3. NCBI lineage: Eukaryota > Viridiplantae > Streptophyta > Magnoliopsida > Fabales > Fabaceae > Lathyrus > Lathyrus sativus. Next base: position 445,212,563 of record OZ012741.1, on the reverse strand, counting down.
TTTTTTAAATAAAACTTTAAAACTTATAGTGCTAATCATCCTCTTTATAATCTTTTGCTTAGAAAATACAAGATAAGGTGTTACACCATTATCAAAAGCACATTCTTTTTTTTAATATATCAAATATCAATTCAAAATTGTTAATGCTTTTGATATTATTAATCACAAAATGAATATCACAAATGTATGACAAATGTATGATATTATTTACTGTTTCCAAGTTTGTTATTGTATTACAAAAATTAAGATAAGAAATCCCTTAGAGTACTATTTAATTTTTTAGTAATTTCTTTCTCTCGTTTGGTAGAGTACACAAGTTAGTTAACTATAAATTAGCAAATATTGTTATCAATCTTATTTTGTTTAATGTTATGTTTCCTTTTTATTTTTCTGATGCAAGATTTTGAGGTTGGTTCATTCCTTTGAAAAATATTGTTAACCTTCTAAATAATTCCAAACACATTATATAGAGTGCAATATGACTATAGTTTCAAACATTATTGTTATGTGCAGGTGATGATTATAAAATATGAGTGTGTCTGAATGATGTGTTAAGAAATAATGATAATATGATCATTTAACTTTTGATGTATGCTTGTTTTGAATTACTTGTGTGACTTAAGTGCTTGATATGCTTTCTCTTCTACTATATTAGTATTAATGTTTGTAAAGTAATGTTTATATTCTTTAAAGGAAGATGGAGAAACCGAGGAGGAGGCAAAATTAAAAAGTTGATGATCTAAAAGCAGCAGTGAAGAAGCATGAGTTCATTATTAAGTTTAAAGATTCAAAAATGAGAGTAGGTTCAGGAAGACCTAGAACAATCTGAAAATTGGTTATTATTCAAGATAAAATATTAAAGATATATAAGGAAGAAAAACTTCAACAATCACCCAAAATTTGACTATGAAAAGATCAATTTAATCGATTAACCACCCATTTTTTATCTTTTATTTGCATATTATATTTACAAGCTTAATTAACTTTAAAACAATGAATTTTAAAAATTTAAAGAGTTTAAATTGTAATATGTTTGGCCAGCTAAATATTATAATATTTGACAAAAAAAATTAAAATAAATCTTTAAAACTTATAGTGCTAATCATCCTCTTTATAATCTTTTGCTTAGAAAACACAAGATAAGGTGTTACACCATTATCAAAAGCACGTTCTTTTTTTTAATATATTAAATATCAATTCAAAATTGTTAATGCTTTAGATATTATTAATCACAAAATGAATATCACAAATGTATGACAAATGTATGATATTATTGACTGTTTACAAGTTCGTTATTGTATTACAAAAATTAAGATAAGAAATCCCTTAGAGTACTATTTATTTTTATTGTATTTTCTTACTCTCTTTTGGTATAGTACACAAGTTAGTTAACTATAAATTAGCAAATATTGTTCTTAATCTTATTTTGTTTAATGTTATGTATGCTTTTTATTTTTCGGATGCAAGATTTTGGATTTTATTCTTTCCTTTGCAAAATAAAATATTGTTAAACTTCTAAATAATTCCAAACACATTATATAGAGTGCAATATTACTATAGTTTTAAATATTATTATTATGTGCAGGTGATGATTAGAAAATATGAGTGTGTAGAAAGGATGTGTTAAGAAATAATGATAAAATGATCGTTCAACTTTTCGTGTATGCTTGTTTTGAATTACTTGTGTGATTTAAGTGCTTGATATGCTACAATATTAGTATTAATGTTTGTAAATTAATGCTTGTGTTCTTTAAAGGAAGATGGAGAAACCGAGGAGGAGGCAAGATTAAAAAGTTGATGATGTAAAAGCAGTAGTGAAGAAGCAAGAGTTCATTACTATGTTCAAAGATTGAAAAATTACAGTAGGTTCAGGAAGACCTAAAACAATCAGAAAATTGGTTATTATTCAAGATAAAATAGTATAGATATATAAAGAAGAAAAAGTTGAACAATCACCCAAAATCTAACTAAGAAGAGATCAAGTTAATCGATTAACCACCCATTTTTTTTCTTTTATTTGCATATTATATTTATAAGCTTAATTAACTTTAAACAATATATTTTAAAAATTTAAAATGCTTAAATTGTAATATGTTTTTGCAGCTAAATATTATAATATTTGACAAAAAAAATTGAAATAAAACTTTAAAACTTATAGTGCTAATCATCCTCTTTATAATATTTTGCGTAGAAAACACAGGATAAGGTGTTACACCATTATCAAAAGCACGTTCTTTTTTTTAATATATCAAATATCAATTCAAAATTGTTAAGTCTTTAGATATTATTAATCACAAAATGAATATAAAAAATGTATGACAAATGTATGATATTATTTACTGTTTACAAGTTAGTTATTGTATTACAAAAATTAAAATAAGAAATCCCTTAGAGTACTATTTATTTTTAGAGTAATTTCTTACTCTCTTTTGGTATAGTATACAAGTTAGTTAACTATAAATTAGCAAATATTGTTATTAATCTTATTCTCTTTAATGTTATGTTTCCTTTTTATTTTTCTGATGCAAAATTTTGAGGTTGGTTCATTCCTTTGCAAAATATTGTTAACCTTCTAAATAATTCCAAACACATTATATAGAGTGAAATATGACTATAGTTTCAAATATTATTATCATGTGCAGGTGATGATTATAAAATATGAGTGTGTAGGAATGATATATTAAGAAATAATGATAATATGATCGTTTACTTTTTGATGTATGCTTGTTTTGAATTACTTGTGTGATTTAAGTGGTTGATATGCTTTCTCTGCTACTATATTAGTATTAATGTTTCGAAAGTAATGTTTATATTCTTTAAAGGAAGATGGAGAAACCGAGGAGGAGGCAAGATTAAAAAGTTGATGATCTAAAAGCAGCAGCGAAGAAGCAAGAGTTCATTATTAGGTCCAAAGATTGAAAAATGAGAGTAGGTTCAGGAAGTCCGGGAACAATCAGAAAATTGGTTATTATTCAAGATAAAATATTAAAGATATATAACAAAGAAAAACTTGAACAATCACCCAAAATCTGACTATGAAAAGATAAAGTTAATCGATTAACCACCCATTTTTTTCTTTTATTTGCATATTATATTTATAAGCTTAATTAACTTTAAAACAATCTATTTTAAAAATTTAAAGAGCTTAAATTGTAATATGTTTTGCAGCTAAAATTATAATATTTGACAATTTTTTTTTAAAATAAAACTTTAAAACTTATAGTGCTAATCATCCTCTTTATAATCTTTTGCTTAGAAAATACAAGATAAGGTGTTACACCGTTATCAAAAGCACGTTCTTTTTTTTTAATATATCAAATATCAATTCAAAATTGTTAATGCTTTTGATATTATTTGTTGTAAATATTAGACTGTAAATAGTAATTAGTAGTATTAATAATGAGGCCTATTAGTCAAAACCCATTAGGGTTTCTATTCTCTCTTATTTAAAGCATGTAGTTGCAACATTGTAAATAGAACTTTTAATTCTATCAGTGAAATATTTTACAATATGGTATCTCAGCTCCTGTTTTTTGGGGGTCTCGCTTCCGCATAAACCCTAGCCGCCGTTGTAACGGTGTTTTTTTTTCTTTTTTTCACTGCCGGTCATCCTTGCAGTTTTTTTTTGGGTGTTTGGATCATTGCTGTTTTTTCATTCTATTGCAGTTCTATTGCAACCCTACTGCTTGTTTTTTGGTTTCTTTGTATTTTTTCTTTGTGATTCAATACATATCTGCTGTTTGTTCCTCTCGATTGTCCCTTCAATGGCCGAGATTATTAACCAACAACCACCTCCGCCTCCACCTCCCACAACTCCACCTCCGCCTCCACCTCCCACAAATCCACCAGTCCCATTTAATGCTAAGGATTTTGTCGTTCAAAAAGGTTACTGGCTTACCGGAAAAAATTATTTTCAATGGTCTCAGTTCATCAGACACACTCTAAAATGTTGTGACATGCTAGATCATATTGAAGGCAATCCTCCTCTGGTTACTGCTCCTAATTTCTCTTCCTGGGATAAAGATGATTCTGCTATTATTACTTGGCTTTGGAACTCCATATCTCCAGAAATTAGTAGAAATTGCATGTATCTCTCAAGTGCAAAGGAAGTTTGGGATTATCTTCGTCGAAGTTATTCCATGAAACAAGATATGTCTGCTTGTTATGATTTAAAGAGGAAAATATTCAACACTAAGCAGGGAAGTCTTTCGGTCAACGATTACTTTGGAGTTCTCAATGGTTTTTGGATTGAGTTGGATCAATATCAGAATTTGAAGATGGAGTGCAGCAAGGATACTGCCACCTTGAATACTGTTGTTGAGCGGGATAGGATCTTTGATTTCTTAGCCGACCTTAATGCTGAATTTGACCCCATTCGGGTGCAGATTTTGGGTAAGGAAAAATTTCCTGATCTTAATGAAGTTTTTTACACTGTTCGTAGTGAGGAGACCCGTCGTCAAACTATGCTTCTTGAACAGCCCCCGGATGTGTCAACACTAGTAGCTAGAAAAACAACAAGACAAGGACCACCATCGTCATCATCTAAGAATGGTCGTGACAAATTCTATTGTGAGCATTGCAACCGATCAGGGCATACAAAGGATAGGTGTTTCAAACTACATGGAAGGGAACAGGTTCTTAGCCGAGGAGGTAGTTCTCGCAACATGCACCAGCATCAGGCACATGTTGTCACACATGCCCATGATACTGACAGATTTGAAAAAGAGGAAACTGAGCTTTCCTCCTTCAGCCAGAATGACGTGGAACGGTTGAAGTCTATGCTTGACTCCATGAGTAAACCTTCTGGTTCTGGGTCTCTAGCAGTTACCGATAAGAGTTTGTGTTCCCGATCTTTTACTGTTTGTGGTAATATCCCTAAGAATGCGTGGATTCTTGACTCTGGTGCTACTAATCATATGACATTTGATTCCACATTATTATGCTCTTATACCACACCTTCGAGTATTCCTTATATCACTGTTGCTGATGGCTCTCAGGCTTGTGTTGTTGGCACTGGAAATATTGACTTGCAACCTCCATTTCAATTGCAATCCGTGCTTCATGTTCCCACACTTTCCCACAATTTGATTTCCATCCATAAGCTTACCCGTGATCTAAATTGTAAAGTAACGTTTTTTATGTCCCATTGTATTTTTCAGGACCTTACCACGGGGAAGACGATTGGAATTGCTAAGGAAAAGGAAGGGTTATACTACTTCTCTGATGACCATCCAAAGGTGTTGTCCTCCTGTCTCCAGTCTCAGTCTTCCTCTTCAGCCTCACACATTTGGCTTCAGCACAAGCGTCTCGGTCACCCTCCATTTTATATCATTAAGTCTATGTTTCCGTCATTGTTTTTAAACCATTCTGTTGAGTCTTTTAAGTGTGATGTTTGTCAGTTGGCAAAACACAATCGTGTAACTTTTCCTTCCAGTTTTAATAAAAGTGCTGAACCTTTTGATGTGATTCATTCTGATGTTTGGGGACCTGCCCCTACCTCTAATATTTTTGGTTCAAAATGGTTTGTTTCATTTATTGATGATTGTACTCGGGTAACTTGGATTTTCTTGATGAATACTAAATCCGAAGTACCACAAATATTTATCCAATTTTATAATATGGTACAAACACAATTTGGGAAATGTATAAAAAGAGTTCGTTCTGACAATGGTAAAGAATATGTCAATCATACCTTCTCCAACTTCACTAGTAAACATGGCATTCTTCATGAAATCACATGTGTTGACACCCCACAACAAAACGGTGTCGCAGAAAGAAAAAACCGTCATTTACTTGAAGTTGCTCGATCTCTCCTGTTTCAAATTTCTGTTCCCACCTCTTATTGGGGGGAGGCAGTTCTTACTGCTGCCTATCTGATTAATTGGGTCCCATCTCGAGTGTTAGGTAATATTAGTCCTGCTCAATTTATGCTCTCACGTTTTCCCTCTGTTCCTATCTTACATAATCTTGAGTCTCGCGTGTTTGGTTGTGTTGCTTTTGTTCATGTTCACAAACAATATCGCAACAAGTTGGATCCCCGTGTTGTCAGATGTATCTTTCTGGGTTATGCACCCAATAAAAGAGAGTACAAATGTTATCATCCTCCGAGTCGGAAATTCTTTGTCTCCAAAGATGTCACCTTTCATGAAAATGTGTCATACTTCACTCATTCTCAGTCTCAGGGGGAGAACATGAGTGACTTAGAGTCTGAGTCCGAGTTTCTGATCCTTGGTCCTAGCCTCCCGAGAACACCTGTCAGTGTTCCCTCTCTTGAACCCGAGTTGTCACCTAGTTTGAGTTTGAGTCCTAGTTCAACACCTGAATCTGAGTCAGTAATTGTTCCTGGTCCTTCAATGCCTTATGTTCCACAGGAATCAGCACCTTCAGCACCAACTCTAGTATATCAGAGAAGAAGTAAATCTGACCTTCTCCAGAAACAAATTCAATCGTCTGAACCGGAGGTAAGTACTGAAAATGATTCCTCAAATGATGATTGTTCTATTTCTGATACTTGTGACACTAATCCAGTTGATTTACCCATTGCTTTGAGGAAGGATAAAAGATCTTGTCCCTCCTTATATTGACACCCTATCTCTCAATATGTCTCCACTAAACATCTTTCCACACAATATCAAAGTTTTATTGCAGCTGTTGATTCTGTGAAAATCCCATTATCAGTTGAAGAAGCATTGCAAAATAGAAATTGGGTCCAAGCTATGGATGAGGAAATGAGAGAACTTGAAAAAAATGGTACTTGGGAGATTATTGAAAGGCAAAGAGACAAAAAGCCAGTTGGATGCAGATGGATCTATACCGTAAAGTATAAATCTGATGGCACACTTGATCGGTACAAGGCAAGACTAGTGGAAAAAGGTTATACTCAGACATATGGTATTGATTATGAGGAGACATTTGCCCCAGTGGCAAAAATGAACACTGTTCGAATTTTACTATCTCTTGCTGCTTCATGTGGATGAGAATTGCAACAGTTTGATGTTAAAAATGCATTCTTGCATGGAGACTTAGAGGAAGAAGTGTATATGGAGATTCCACCGGGTGTTGGCATAACAAATGAAGCTAACAAGGTGTGTAAATTGAAGAAAGCCTTATATGGACTAAAGCAGTCCCCTCGGGCATGGTTTGGAAGATTCACAAAGGCAATGGTGTGTTTGGGCTATAAGCAAAGTCAAGGAGACCACACTTTATTTTTTAAACATTCACAGGAAGGAAAATTGACTGTACTTCTTGTTTATGTTGATGATATTATTGTTACAGGAGATGATTTGACTGAGAGACATTTGCTCAAAGAGAAATTATCGGCAGAGTTTGAGATGAAAGACCTTGGACAACTCAAGTATTTCTTGGGAATTGAGGTAGCCTACTCAAAGCAAGGCATCTTTATCTCTCAAAGGAAGTATGTTCTTGATCTTTTGCAGGAAACTGGCAAACTTGGATGCAAACCTGCAAGTGTTCCCATTGAACAAAATCACAGGATAAGCTTTGAGGAGGAAAGTGACAAAGTTGACAAGGGTCAATATCAGAGATTAGTGGGAAAATTGATTTACTTGGCACACACTAGACCAGATTTAGCATATGCAGTCAGTGTGGTGAGCCAATTCATGCATGATCCGAGGGTGAGACATTTGCAGGCTGTAGACCGCGTCCTACAATATCTTAAAGCAACTCCAGGGAGAGGACTTTTGTTTAAAAGAGGTGAGAATTTAGCTATGAAGACTTACACTGATGCGGATTATGTCGGCTCAGTGAGTGATAGAAGATCTACGTCAGGCTATTGTACTTTTCTGTGTGGTAACCTTGTAGCTTGGAAGAGTAAGAAGCAAAGTGTAGTTGCTCGATCAAGCGCCGAGGCGGAATTTAGAGCTATGGCACTAGGAATTTATGAACTATTATGGATGAAACAAGTTCTAGAAGACTTGAAGATACAGTGTGAAGGCCCTATGAAATTGTTTTGTGACAATAAATCGGCTATTAGTATTGCTCATAATCCTGTTCAGCATGACAGGACTAAACACATTGAGATTGACCGACATTTTATCAAAGAGAAGTTGGATAGTGGGCTGATAACTACATCTTACGTTCCTTCTGGGCATCAGCTCGCAGATGTGTTAACAAAAGGCTTACCAACAGAAAGATTCAAACAACTTACTTGCAAGCTGGGAATGATAGATATCCATTCACCAGCTTGAGGGGGAGTGTTGTAAATATTAGACTGTAAATAGTAATTAGTAGTATTAATAATGAGGCCCATTAGTCAAAACCCATTAGGGTTTCTATTCTCTCTTATTTAAAGCATGTAGTTGCAACATTGTAAATAGAACTTTTAATTCTATCAGTGAAATATTTTACAATATTATTAATCACAAAATGAATATCACAAATGTATGACAAATGTATGATATTATTTACTGTTTCCAAGTTTGTTATTGTATTACAAAAATTAAGATAAGAAATCCCTTAGAGTACTATTTATTTTTTTAGTAATTTCTTTCTCTCGTTTGGTAGAGTACACAAGTTAGTTAACTATAAATTAGCAAATATTGTTATCAATCTTACTTTGTTTAATGTTATGTTTCCTTTTTATATTTCTGATGCAAGATTTTGAGGTTGGTTCATTCCTTTGCAAAATATTGTTAACCTTCTAAATAATTCCAAACACATTATATAGAGTACAATATGACTATAGTTTCAAACATTATTGTTATTTGCAGGTGATGATTATAAAATATGAGTGTGTCTGAATGATGTGTTAAGAAATAATGATAATATGATCATTTAACTTTTGATGTATGCTTGTTTTGAATTACTTGTGTGATTTAAGTGCTTGATATGCTTTCTCTGCTACTATATTAGTATTAATGTTTGTAAAGTAATGTTTATATTCTTTAAAGGAAGATGGAGAAACCGAGGAGGAGGCAAAATTAAAAAGTTGATGATCTAAAAGCAGCAGTGAAGAAGAATGAGTTCATTATTAGGTTCAAAGATTGAAAAATGAGAGTAGGTTCAGGAAGACCTAGAACAATCTGAAAATTGGTTATTATTCAAGATAAAATATTAAAGATATATAAGGAAGAAAAACTTAAACAATCACCCAAAATATGACTATGAAAAGATCAATTTAATCGATTAACCACCCATTTTTTATCTTTTATTTGCATATTATATTTACAAGCTTAATTAACTTTAAAACAATGAATTTTAAAAATTTAAAGAGTTTAAATTGTAATATGTTTGGGCAGCTAAATATTATAATATTTGACAAAAAAATTTGAAATAAAACTTTAAAACTTATAGTGCTAATCATCCTCTTTATAATCTTTTGCTTAGAAAACACAAGATAAGGTGTTACACCATTATCAAAAGCACGTTCTTTTTTTTAATATATCAAATATCAATTCAAAATTGTTAATGCTTTAGATATTATTAATCACAAAATAAATATCACAAATGTATGACAAATGTGTGATATTATTTACTGTTTACAAGTTCATTATTGTATTACAAAAATTAAGATAAGAAATCACTTAGAGTACTATTTATTTTTACTGTAATTTCCTACTCTCTTTTGGTAGAGTACACAAGTTAGTTAACTATAAATTAGAAAATATTGTTATTAAACTTATTTTGTTTAATGTTATGTATGTTTTTTATTTTTCGGATGCAAGATTTTGAGGTTGGTTCATTCCTTTGCAAAATAAAATATTTTAAACTTCTAAATAATTCCAAACACATTGTATAGAGTGCAATATTACTATAGTTTTAAATATTATTATTATGTGCAGGTGATGATTAGAAAATATGAGTGTGTAGAAAGGATGTGTTAAGAAATAATGATAATATGATCGTTCAACTTTTCGTGTATGCTTGTTTTGAATTACTTGTGTGATTTAAGTGCTTGATATGCTACAATATTAGTATTAATGTTTGTAAATTAATGTTTGTGTTCTTTAAAGGAAGATGGAGAAACCGAGGAGGAGGCAAGATTAAAAAGTTGATGATGTAAAAGCAGTAGTGAAGAAGCAAGAGTTCATTACTATGTTCAAAGATTGAAAAATGACAGTAGGTTCAGGAAGACCTAGAACAATCTGAAAATTGGTTATTATTCAAGATAAAATATTAAAGATATATAAGGAAGAAAAACTTAAACAATCACCCAAAATATGACTATGAAAAGATCAATTTAATCGATTAACCACCCATTTTTTATCTTTTATTTGCATATTATATTTACAAGCTTAATTAACTTTAAAACAATGAATTTTAAAAATTTAAAGAGTTTAAATTGTAATATGTTTTTGCAGCTAAATATTATAATATTTGACATAAAAAGTTGAAATAAAACTTTAAAACCTATAGTGCTAATCATCCTCTTTATAATATTTTGCGTAGAAAACACAAGATAAGGTGTTACACCATTATCAAAAGCCTGTTCTTTTTTTTAATATATTAAATATCAATTCAAAATTTTTAATGCTTTAGATATTATTAATCACAAAATGAATATCACAAATGCATGACAAATGTATGATATTATTTACTGTTTACAAGTTAGTTATTGTATTACAAAAATTAAAATAAGAAATCCCTTAGAGTACTATTTATTTTTAGAGTAATTTCTTACTCTCTTTTGGTATAGTATACAAGTTAGTTAACTATAAATTCGCAAATATTGTTATTAATCTTATTTTTTTAATGTTATGTTTCCTTTTTATTTTTCTGATGCAAGATTTTGAGGTTGGTTCATTCCTTTGCAAAATATTGTTAACCTTCTAAATAATTCCAAACACATTATATAGAGTGCAATATGACTATAGTTTCAAATATTATTATCATGTGCAGGTGATGATTATAAAATATGAGTGTGTAGGAATGATGTGTTAAGAAATAATGATAATATGATCGTTTAACTTTTGACGTATGCTTGTTTTGAATTACTTGTGTGATTTAAGTGGTTGATATGCTTTCTCTGCTACTATATTAGTATTAATGTTTCGAAAGTAAAGTTTATATTCTTTAAAGGAAGATGGAGAAACCGAGGAGGAGGCAAGATTAAAAAGTTGATGATCTAAAAGCAGCAGTGAAGAAGCAAGAGTTCATTATTAGGTCCAAAGATTGAAAAATGAGAGTAGGTTCAGGAAGACCTAGAACAATCTGAAAATTGGTTATTATTCAAGATAAAATATTAAAGATATATAACGAAGAAAAACTTGTACAGTCACCCAAAATCTGACTATGAAAAGATAAAGTTAATCGATTAACCACCCATTTTTTTTCTTTTATTTGCATATTATATTTATAAGCTTAATTAACTTTAAAACAATCTATTTTAAAAATTTAAAGAGCTTAAATTGTAATATGTTTTGCAGCTAAAATTATAATATTTGACAAAAATTTTTTTAAATAAAACTTTAAAACTTATAGTGCTAATCATACTCTTTATAATCTTTTGCTTAGAAAATACAAGATAAGGTGTTACACCATTATCAAAAGCACATTCTTTTTTTTAATATATCAAATATCAATTCAAAATTGTTAATGCTTTTGATATTATTAATCACAAAATGAATATCACAAATGTATGACAAATGTATGATATTATTTACTGTTTCCAAGTTTGTTATTGTATTACAAAAATTAAGATAAGAAATCCCTTAGAGTACTATTTATTTTTTTAGTAATTTCTTTCTCTCGTTTGGTAGAGTACACAAGTTAGTTAACTATAAATTAGCAAATATTGTTATCAATCTTATTTTGTTTAGTGTTATGTTTCCTTTTTATATTTCTGATGCAAGATTTTGAGGTTGGTTCATTCCTTTGCAAAATATTGTTAACCTTCTAAATAATTCCAAACACATTATATAGAGTACAATATGACTATAGTTTCAAACATTATTGTTATTTGCAGGTGATGATTATAAAATATGAGTGTGTCTGAATGATGTGTTAAGAAATAATGATAATATGATCATTTAACTTTTGATGTATGCTTGTTTTGAATTACTTGTGTGATTTAAGTGCTTGATATGCTTTCTCTGCTACTATATTAGTATTAATGTTTGTAAAGTAATGTTTATATTCTTTAAAGGAAGATGGAGAAACCGAGGAGGAGGCAAAATTAAAAAGTTGATGATCTAAAAGCAGCAGTGAAGAAGCATGAGTTCATTATTAAGTTCAAAGATTGAAAAATGAGAGTAGGTTCAGGAAGACCTAGAACAATCTGAAAATTGGTTATTATTCAAGATAAAATATTAAAGATATATAAGGAAGAAAAACTTAAACAATCACCCAAAATATGACTATGAAAAGATCAATTTAATCGATTAACCACCCATTTTTTATCTTTTATTTGCATATTATATTTACAAGCTTAATTAACTTTAAAACAATGAATTTTAAAAATTTAAAGAGTTTAAATTGTAATATGTTTGGCCATCTAAATATTATAATATTCGACAAAAAAAGTTGAAATAAAACTTTAAGACTTATAGTGCTAATCATCCTCTTTATAATCTTTTGCTTAGAAAACACAAGATAAGGTGTTACACCATTATCAAAAGCACGTTCTTTTTTTTAATATATCAAATATCAATTAAAAATTGTTAATGCTTTAGATATTATTAATCACAAAATAAATATCACAAATGTATGACAAATGTGTGATATTATTTACTGTTTACAAGTTCATTATTGTATTACAAAAATTAAGATAAGCAATCCCTTAGAGTACTATTTATTTTTACTGTAATTTCTTACTCTCTTTTGGTAGAGTACACAAGTTAGTTAACTATAAATTAGAAAATATTGTTATTAAACTTAATTTGTTTAATGTTATGTTTCCTTTTTATTTTTCTGATGCAAGATTTTGAGGTTGGTTAATTCCTTTGCAAAATAAAATATTTTAAACTTCTAAATAATTCCAAACACATTGTATAGAGTGCAATATTACTATAGTTTTAAATATTATTATTATGTGCAGGTGATGATTAGAAAATATGAGTGTGTAGAAAGGATGTGTTAAGAAATAATGATAATATGATCGTTCAACTTTTCGTGCATGCTTGTTTTGAATTACTTGTGTGATTTAAGTGCTTGATATGCTACAATATTAGTATTAATGTTTGTAAATTAATGTTTGTGTTCTTTAAAGGAAGATGGAGAAACCGAGGAGGAGGCAAGATTAAAAAGTTGATGATGTAAAAGCAGTAGTGAAGAAGCAAGAGTTCATTACTATGTTCAAAGATTGAAAAATGACAGTAGGTTCAGGAAGACCTAAAACAATCAGAAAATTGGTTATTATTCAAGATAAAATATTAAAGATATATAAAGAAGAAAAAGTTGAACAATCACCCAAAATCTAACTAAGAAGAGATCAAGTTAATCGATTAACCACCCATTTTTTTTCTTTTCTTTGCATATTATATTTATAAGCTTAATTATCTTTAAACAATCTATTTTAAAAATTTAAAATGCTTAAATTGTAATATGTTTTTGCAGCTAAATATTATAATATTTGACAAAAATAATTGAAATAAAACTTTAAAACTTATAGTGCTAATCATCCTCTTTATAATATTTTGCGTAGAAAACAAAGGATAAGGTGTTACACCATTATCAAAAGTACGTTCTTTTTTTGAATATATCAAATATCAATTCAAAATTGTTAAATCTTTAGATATTATTAATCACAAAATGAATATAAAAAATGCATGACAAATGTATGATATTATTTACTGTTTACAAGTTAGTTATTGTATTACAAAAATTAAAATAAGAAATCCCTTAGAATACTATTTATTTTTAGAGTAATTTCTTACTCTCTTTTGGTATAGTATACAAGTTAGTTAACTATAAATTAGCAAATATTGTTATTAATCTTATTTTCTTTAATGTTATGTTTCCTTTTTATTTTTCTGATGCAAGATTTTGAGGTTGGTTCATTCCTTTGCAAAATATTGTTAACCTTCTAAATAATTCCAAACACATTATATAGAGTGCAATATGACTATAGTTTCAAATATTATTATCATGTGCAGGTGATGATTATAAAATATGAGTGTGTAGGAATGATGTGTTAAGAAATAATGATAATATGATCGTTTAACTTTTGATGTATGCTTGTTTTGAATTACTTGTGTGATTTAAGTGGTTGATATGCTTTCTCTGCTACTATATTAGTATTAATGTTTCGAAAGTAATGTTTATATTCTTTAAAGGAAGATGGAGAAACCGAGGAGGAGGCAAGATTAAAAAGTTGATGATCTAAAAGCAGCAGTGAAGAAGCAAGAGTTCATTATTAGGTCCAAAGATTGAAAAATGAGAGTAGGTTCAGGAAGACCGGGAACAATCAGAAAATTGGTTATTATTCAAGATAAAATATTAAAGATATATAACGAAGAAAAACTTGAACAATCACCCAAAATCTGACTATGAAAAGATAAAGTTAATCGATTAACCACCCATTTTTTTTCTTTTATTTGCGTATTATATTTATAAGCTTAATTAACTTTAAAACAATCTATTTTAAAAATTTAAAGAGCTTAAATTGTAATATGTTTTGCAGCTAAAATTATAATATTTGACAAATTTTTTTTTAAATAAAACTTTAAAACTTATAGTGCTAATCATCCTCTTTATAATCTTTTGCTTAGAAAATACAAGATAAGGTGTTACACCATTATCAAAAGCACGTTCTTTTTTTTAATATATCAAATATCAATTCAAAATTGTTAATGCTTTTGATATTATTAATCACAAAATGAATATCACAAATGTATGACAAATGTATGATATTATTTACTGTTTCCAAGTTTGTTATTGTATTACAAAAATTAAGATAAGAAATCCCTTAGAGTACTATTTATTTTTTTAGTAATTTCTTTCTCTCGTTTGGTAGAGTACACAAGTTAGTTAACTATAAATTAGCAAATATTGTTATCAATCTTATTTTGTTTAATGTTATGTTTCCTTTTTATATTTCTGATGCAAGATTTTGAGGTTGGTTCATTCCTTTGCAAAATATTGTTAACCTTCTAAATAATTCCAAACACATTATATAGAGTACAATATGACTATAGTTTCAAACATTATTGTTATTTGCAGGTGATGATTATAAAATATGAGTGTGTCTGAATGATGTGTTAAGAAATAATGATAATATGATCATTTAACTTTTGATGTATGCTTGTTTTGAATTACTTGTGTGATTTAAGTGCTTGATATGCTTTCTCTGCTACTATATTAGTATTAATGTTTGTAAAGTAATGTTTATATTCTTTAAAGGAAGATGGAGAAACCGAGGAGGAGGCAAAATTAAAAAGTTGATGATCTAAAAGCAGCAGTGAAGAAGCATGAGTTCATTATTAAGTTCAAAGATTGAAAAATGAGAGTAGGTTTAGGAAGACCTAGAACAATCTGAAAATTGGTTATTATTCAAGATAAAATATTAAAGATATATAAGGAAGAAAAAGTTAAACAATCACCCAAAATCTGACTATGAAAAGATCAATTTAATCGATTGACCACCCATTTTTTATCTTTTATTTGCATATTATATTTACTAGCTTAATTAACTTTAAAACAATGAATTTTAAAAATTTAAAGAGTTTAAATTGTAATATGTTTGGGCAGCTAAATATTATAATATTTGACAAAAAAAGTTGAAATAAAACTTTAAAACTTATAGTGCTAATCATCCTCTTTATAATCTTTTGCTTAGAAAACACAAGATAAGGTGTTACACCATTATCAAAAGCACGTTCTTTTTTTTAATATATCAAATATCAATTAAAAATTGTTAATGCTTTAGATATTATTAATCACAAAATAAATATCACAAATGTAAGACAAATGTGTGATATTATTTACTGTTTACAAGTTCATTATTGTATTACAAAAATTAAGATAAGAAATCCCTTAGAGTACTATTTATTTTTACTGTAATTTCTTACTCTCTTTTGGTAGAGTACACAAGTTAGTTAACTATAAATTAGAAAATATTGTTATTAAACTTATTTTGTTTAATGTTATGTATGCTTTTTATTTTTCGGATGCAAGATTTCGAGGTTGGTTCATTCCTTTGCAAAATAAAATATTTTAAACTTCTAAATAATTCCAAACACATTGTATAGAGTGCAATATTACTATAGTTTTAAATATTATTATTATGTGCAGGTGATGATTAGAAAATATGAGTGTGTAGAAAGGATGTGTTAAGAAATAATGATAATATGATCGTTCAACTTTTCGTGTATGCTTGTTTTGAATTACTTGTGTGATTTAAGTGCTTGATATGCTACAATATTAGTATTAATGTTTGTAAATTAATGTTTGTGTTCTTTAAAGGAAGATGGAGAAACCGAGGAGGAGGCAAGATTAAAAAGTTGATGATGTAAAAGCAGTAGTGAAGAAGCAAGAGTTCATTACTATGTTCAAAGATCGAAAAATGACAGTAGGTTCAGGAAGACCTAGAACAATCTGAAAATTGGTTATTATTCAAGATAAAATATTAAAGATATATAAGGAAGAAAAAGTTGAACAATCACCCAAAATCTGACTATGAAAAGATCAATTTAATCGATTAACCACCCATTTTTTATCTTTTATTTGCATATTATATTTACAAGCTTAATTAACTTTAAAACAATGAATTTTAAAAATTTAAAGAGTTTAAATTGTAATATGTTTTTGCAGCTAAATATTATAATTTTTGACAAAAAAAATTGAAATAAAACTTTAAAACCTATAGTGCTAATCATCCTCTTTATAATATTTTGCGTAGAAAACACAAGATAAGGTGTTACACCATTATCAAAAGCCCGTTCTTTTTTTTTTAATATATTAAATATCAATTCAAAATTGTTAATGCTTTAGATATTATTAATCACAAAATGAATATCACAAATGCATGACAAATGTATGATATTATTTACTGTTTACAAGTTAGTTATTGTATTACAAAAATTAAAATAAGAAATCCCTTAGAGTACTATTTATTTTTAGAGTAATTTCTTACTCTCTTTTGGTATAGTATACAAGTTAGTTAACTATAAATTAGCAAATATTGTTATTAATCTTATTTCTTTAATGTTATGTTTCCTTTTTATTTTTCTGATGCAAGATTTTGAGGTTGGTTCATTCCTTTGCAAAATATTGTTAACCTTCTAAATAATTCCAAACACATTATATAGAGTGCAATATGACTATAGTTTCAAATATTATTATCATGTGCAGGTGATGATTATAAAATATGAGTGTGTAGGAATGATGTGTTAAGAAATAATGATAATATGATCGTTTAACTTTTGACGTATGCTTGTTTTGAATTACTTGTGTGATTTAAGTGGTTGATATGCTTTCTCTGCTACTATATTAGTATTAATGTTTCGAAAGTAAAGTTTATATTCTTTAAAGGAAGATGGAGAAACCGAGGAGGAGGCAAGATTAAAAAGTTGATGATCTAAAAGCAGCAGTGAAGAAGCAAGAGTTCATTAATAGGTCCAAAGATTGAAAAATGAGAGTAGGTTCAGGAAGACCGGGAACAATCAGAAAATTGGTTATTATTCAAGATAAAATATTAAAGATATATAACGAAGAAAAACTTGAACAATCACCCAAAATCTGACTATGAAAAGATAAAGTTAATCGATTAACCACCCATTTTTTTTCTTTTATTTGCATATTATATTTATAAGCTTAATTAACTTTAAAACAATCTATTTTAAAAATTTAAAGAGCTTAAATTGTAATATGTTTTGCAGCTAAAATTATAATATTTGACAAAAAAATTTTTAAATAAAACTTTAAAACTTATAGTGCTAATCATCCTCTTTATAATCTTTTGCTTAGAAAATACAAGATAAGGTGTTACACCATTATCAAAAGCACATTCTTTTTTTTAATATATCAAATATCAATTCAAAATTGTTAATGCTTTTGATATTATTAATCACAAAATGAATATCACAAATGTATGACAAATGTATGATATTATTTACTGTTTCCAAGTTTGTTATTGTATTACAAAAATTAAGATAAGAAATCCCTTAGAGTACTATTTATTTTTTTAGTAATTTCTTTCTCTCGTTTGGTAGAGTACACAAGTTAGTTAACTATAAATTAGCAAATATTGTTATCAATCTTATTTTGTTTAATGTTATGTTTCCTTTTTATATTTCTGATGCAAGATTTTGAGGTTGGTTCATTCCTTTGCAAAATATTGTTAACCTTCTAAATAATTCCAAACACATTATATAGAGTACAATATGACTATAGTTTCAAACATTATTGTTATTTGCAGGTGATGATTATAAAATATGAGTGTGTCTGAATGATGTGTTAAGAAATAATGATAATATGATCATTTAACTTTTGATGTATGCTTGTTTTGAATTACTTGTGTGATTTAAGTGCTTGATATGCTTTCTCTGCTACTATATTAGTATTAATGTTTGTAAAGTAATGTTTATATTCTTTAAAGGAAGATGGAGAAACCGAGGAGGAGGCAAAATTAAAAAGTTGATGATCTAAAAGCAGCAGTGAAGAAGCATGAGTTCATTATTAAGTTCAAAGATTGAAAAATGAGAGTAGGTTCAGGAAGACCTAGAACAATCTGAAAATTGGTTATTATTCAAGATAAAATATTAAAGATATATAAGGAAGAAAAACTTAAACAATCAACCAAAATCTGACTATGAAAAGATCAATTTAATCGATTAACCACCCATTTTTTATCTTTTATTTGCATATTATATTTACAAGCTTAATTAACTTTAAAACAATGAATTTTAAAAATTTAAAGAGTTTAAATTGTAATATGTTTGGGCAGCTAAATATTATAATATTTGACATAAAAAGTTGAAATAAAACTTTAAAACTTATAGTGCTAATCATCCTCTTTATAATCTTTTGCTTAGAAAACACAAGATAAGGTGTTACACCATTATCAAAAGCACGTTCTTTTTTTTAATATATCAAATATCAATTAAAAATTGTTAATGCTTTAGATATTATTAATCACAAAATAAATATCACAAATGTAAGACAAATGTGTGATATTATTTACTGTTTACAAGTTCATTATTGTATTACAAAAATTAAGATAAGAAATCCCTTAGAGTACTATTTATTTTTACTGTAATTTCTTACTCTCTTTTGGTAGAGTACACAAGTTAGTTAACTATGAATTAGAAAATATTGTTATTAAACTTATTTTGTTTAATGTTATGTATGCTTTTTATTTTTCGGATGCAAGATTTTGAGGTTGGTTCATTCCTTTGCAAAATAAAATATTTTAAACTTCTAAATAATTCCAAACACATTGTATAGAGTGCAATATTACTATAGTTTTAAATATTATTATTATTATGTGCAGGTGATGATTAGAAAATATGAGCGTGTAGAAAGGATGTGTTAAGAAATAATGATAATATGATCGTTCAACTTTTCGTGTATGCTTGTTTTGAATTACTTGTGTGATTTAAGTGCTTGATATGCTACAATATTAGTATTAATGTTTGTAAATTAATGTTTGTGCTCTTTAAAGGAAGATGGAGAAACCGAGGAGGAGGCAAGATAAAAAAGTTGATGATGTAAAAGCAGTAGTGAAGAAGCAAGAGTTCATTACTATGTTCAAAGATTGAAAAATGACAGTAGGTTCAGGAAGACCTAGAACAATCTGAAAATTGGTTATTATTCAAGATAAAATATTAAAGATATATAAGGAAGAAAAAGTTGAACAATCACCCAAAATCTGACTTTGAAAAGATCAATTTAATCGATTAACCACCCATTTTTTATCTTTTATTTGCATATTATATTTACAAGCTTAATTAACTTTAAAACAATGAATTTTAAAAATTTAAAGAGTTTAAATTGTAATATGTTTTTGCAGCTAAATATTATAATATTTGACAAAAAAAATTGAAATAAAACTTTAAAACCTATAGTGCTAATCATCCTCTTTATAATATTTTGCGTAGAAAACACAAGATAAGGTGTTACACCATTATCAAAAGCCCGTTCTTTTTTTTAATATATTAAATATCAATTCAAAATTGTTAATGCTTTAGATATTATTAATCACAAAATGAATATCACAAATGCATGACAAATGTATGATATTATTTACTGTTTACAAGTTAGTTATTGTATTACAAAAATTAAAATAAGAAATCCCTTAGAGTACTATTTATTTTTAGAGTAATTTCTTACTCTCTTTTGGTATAGTATACAAGTTAGTTAACTATAAATTAGCAAATATTGTTATTAATCTTATTTCTTTAATGTTATGTTTCCTTTTTATTTTTCTGATGCAAGATTTTGAGGTTGGTTCATTCCTTTGCAAAATATTGTTAACCTTCTAAATAATTCCAAACACATTATATAGAGTGCAATATGACAATAGTTTCAAATATTATTATCATGTGCAGGTGATGATTATAAAATATGAGTGTGTAGGAATGATGTGTTAAGAAATAATGATAATATGATCGTTTAACTTTTGACGTATGCTTGTTTTGAATTACTTGTGTGATTTAAGTGGTTGATATGCTTTCTCTGCTACTATATTAGTATTAATGTTTCGAAAGTAAAGTTTATATTCTTTAAAGGAAGATGGAGAAACCGAGGAGGAGGCAAGATTAAAAAGTTGATGATCTAAAAGCAGCAGTGAAGAAGCAAGAGTTCATTATTAGGTCCAAAGATTGAAAAATGAGAGTAGGTTCAGGAAGACCGGGAACAATCAGAAAATTGGTTATTATTCAAGATAAAATATTAAAGATATATAACGAAGAAAAACTTGAACAATCACCCAAAATCTGACTATGAAAAGATAAAGTTAATCGATTAACCATCCATTTTTTTTCTTTTATTTGCATATTATATTTATAAGCTTAATTAACTTTAAAACAATGTATTTTAAAAATTTAAAGAGCTTAAATTGTAATATGTTTTGCAGCTAAAATTATAATATTTGACAAATTTTTTTTTAAATAAAACTTTAAAACTTATGGTGCTAATCATCCTCTTTATAATCTTTTGCTTAGAAAATACAAGATAAGGTGTTACACCATTATCAAAAGCACATTCTTTTTTTTAATATATCAAATATCAATTCAAAATTGTTAATGCTTTTGATATTATTAATCACAAAATGAATATCACAAATGTATGACAAATGTATGATATTATTTACTGTTTCCAAGTTTGTTATTGTATTACAAAAATTAAGATAAGAAATCCCTTAGAGTACTATTTATTTTTTTAGTAATTTCTTTCTCTCGTTTGGTAGAGTACACAAGTTAGTTAACTATAAATTAGCAAATATTGTTATCAATCTTATTTTGTTTAATGTTATGTTTCCTTTTTATATTTTTGATGCAAGATTTTGAGGTTGGTTCATTCCTTTGCAAAATATTGTTAACCTTCTAAATAATTCCAAACACATTATATAAAGTACAATATGACTATAGTTTCAAACATTATTGTTATTTGCAGGTGATGATTATAAAATATGAGTGTGTCTGAATGATGTGTTAAGAAATAATGATAATATGATCATTTAACTTTTGATGTATGCTTGTTTTGAATTACTTGTGTGATTTAAGTGCTTGATATGCTTTCTCTGCTACTATATTAGTATTAATGTTTGTAAAGTAATGTTTATATTCTTTAAAGGAAGATGGAGAAACCGAGGAGGAGGCAAAATTAAAAAGTTGATGATCTAAAAGCAGCAGTGAAGAAGCATGAGTTCATTATTAAGTTCAAAGATTGAAAAATGAGAGTAGGTTCAGGAAGACCTAGAACAATCTGAAAATTGGTTATTATTCAAGATAAAATATTAAAGATATATAAGGAAGAAAAACTTAAACAATCAACCAAAATCTGACTATGAAAAGATCAATTTAATCGATTAACCACCCATTTTTTATCTTTTATTTGCATATTATATTTACAAGCTTAATTAACTTTAAAACAATGAATTTTAAAAATTTAAAGAGTTTAAATTGTAATATGTTTGGGCAGCTAAATATTATAATATTTGACATAAAAAGTTGAAATAAAACTTTAAAACTTATAGTGCTAATCATCCTCTTTATAATCTTTTGCTTAGAAAACACAAGATAAGGTGTTACACCATTATCAAAAGCACGTTCTTTTTTTTAATATATCAAATATCAATTAAAAATTGTTAATGCTTTAGATATTATTAATCACAAAATAAATATCACAAATGTAAGACAAATGTGTGATATTATTTACTGTTTACAAGTTCATTATTGTATTACAAAAATTAAGATAAGAAATCCCTTAGAGTACTATTTATTTTTACTGTAATTTCTTACTCTCTTTTGGTAGAGTACACAAGTTAGTTAACTATAAATTAGAAAATATTGTTATTAAACTTATTTTGTTTAATGTTATGTATGCTTTTTATTTTTCGGATGCAAGATTTCGAGGTTGGTTCATTCCTTTGCAAAATAAAATATTTTAAACTTCTAAATAATTCCAAACACATTGTATAGAGTGCAATATTACTATAGTTTTAAATATTATTATTATGTGCAGGTGATGATTAGAAAATATGAGTGTGTAGAAAGGATGTGTTAAGAAATAATGATAATATGATCGTTCAACTTTTCGTGTATGCTTGTTTTGAATTACTTGTGTGATTTAAGTGCTTGATATGCTACAATATTAGTATTAATGTTTGTAAATTAATGTTTGTGTTCTTTAAAGGAAGATGGAGAAACCGAGGAGGAGGCAAGATTAAAAAGTTGATGATGTAAAAGCAGTAGTGAAGAAGCAAGAGTTCATTACTATGTTCAAAGATCGAAAAATGACAGTTGGTTCAGGAAGACCTAGAACAATCTGAAAATAGGTTATTATTCAAGATAAAATATTAAAGATATATAAGGAAGAAAAAGTTGAACAATCACCCAAAATCTGACTATGAAAAGATCAATTTAATCGATTAACCACCCATTTTTTATCTTTTATTTGCATATTATATTTACAAGCTTAATTAACTTTAAAACAATGAATTTTAAAAATTTAAAGAGTTTAAATTGTAATATGTTTTTGCAGCTAAATATTATAATATTTGACAAAAAAAATTGAAATAAAACTTTAAAACCTATAGTGCTAATCATCCTCTTTATAATATTTTGCGTAGAAAACACAAGATAAGGTGTTACACCATTATCAAAAGCCCGTTCTTTTTTTTTTAATATATTAAATATCAATTCAAAATTGTTAATGCTTTAGATATTATTAATCACAAAATGAATATCACAAATGCATGACAAATGTATGATATTATTTACTGTTTACAAGTTAGTTATTGTATTACAAAAATTAAAATAAGAAATCCCTTAGAGTACTATTTATTTTTAGAGTAATTTCTTACTCTCTTTTGGTATAGTATACAAGTTAGTTAACTATAAATTAGCAAATATTGTTATTAATCTTATTTCTTTAATGTTATGTTTCCTTTTTATTTTTCTGATGCAAGATTTTGAGGTTGGTTCATTCCTTTGCAAAATATTGTTAACCTTCTAAATAATTCCAAAGACATTATATAGAGTGCAATATGACTATAGTTTCAAATATTATTATCATGTGCAGGTGATGATTATAAAATATGAGTGTGTAGGAATGATGTGTTAAGAAATAATGATAATATGATCGTTTAACTTTTGACGTATGCTTGTTTTGAATTACTTGTGTGATTTAAGTGGTTGATATGCTTTCTCTGCTACTATATTAGTATTAATGTTTCGAAAGTAAAGTTTATATTCTTTAAAGGAAGATGGAGAAACCGAGGAGGAGGCAAGATTAAAAAGTTGATGATCTAAAAGCAGCAGTGAAGAAGCAAGAGTTCATTAATAGGTCCAAAGATTGAAAAATGAGAGTAGGTTCAGGAAGACCGGGAACAATCAGAAAATTGGTTATTATTCAAGATAAAATATTAAAGATATATAACGAAGAAAAACTTGAACAATCACCCAAAATCTGACTATGAAAAGATAAAGTTAATCGATTAACCACCCATTTTTTTTCTTTTATTTGCATATTATATTTATAAGCTTAATTAACTTTAAAACAATCTATTTTAAAAATTTAAAGAGCTTAAATTGTAATATGTTTTGCAGCTAAAATTATAATATTTGACAAAAAAATTTTTAAATAAAACTTTAAAACTTATAGTGCTAATCATCCTCTTTATAATCTTTTGCTTAGAAAATACAAGATAAGGTGTTACACCATTATCAAAAGCACATTCTTTTTTTTAATATATCAAATATCAATTCAAAATTGTTAATGCTTTTGATATTATTAATCACAAAATGAATATCACAAATGTATGACAAATGTATGATATTATTTACTGTTTCCAAGTTTGTTATTGTATTACAAAAATTAAGATAAGAAATCCCTTAGAGTACTATTTATTTTTTTAGTAATTTCTTTCTCTCGTTTGGTAGAGTACACAAGTTAGTTAACTATAAATTAGCAAATATTGTTATCAATCTTATTTTGTTTAATGTTATGTTTCCTTTTTATATTTCTGATGCAAGATTTTGAGGTTGGTTCATTCCTTTGCAAAATATTGTTAACCTTCTAAATAATTCCAAACACATTATATAGAGTACAATATGACTATAGTTTCAAACATTATTGTTATTTGCAGGTGATGATTATAAAATATGAGTGTGTCTGAATGATGTGTTAAGAAATAATGATAATATGATCATTTAACTTTTGATGTATGCTTGTTTTGAATTACTTGTGTGATTTAAGTGCTTGATATGCTTTCTCTGCTACTATATTAGTATTAATGTTTGTAAAGTAATGTTTATATTCTTTAAAGGAAGATGGAGAAACCGAGGAGGAGGCAAAATTAAAAAGTTGATGATCTAAAAGCAGCAGTGAAGAAGCATGAGTTCATTATTAAGTTCAAAGATTGAAAAATGAGAGTAGGTTCAGGAAGACCTAGAACAATCTGAAAATTGGTTATTATTCAAGATAAAATATTAAAGATATATAAGGAA
Source organism: Lathyrus sativus (assembly GCA_963859935.3). Lineage (NCBI taxonomy): Eukaryota > Viridiplantae > Streptophyta > Magnoliopsida > Fabales > Fabaceae > Lathyrus > Lathyrus sativus. Next base: position 445,187,496 of record OZ012741.1, on the reverse strand, counting down.
GAAAAACTTAAACAATCAACCAAAATCTGACTATGAAAAGATCAATTTAATCGATTAACCACCCATTTTTTATCTTTTATTTGCATATTATATTTACAAGCTTAATTAACTTTAAAACAATGAATTTTAAAAATTTAAAGAGTTTAAATTGTAATATGTTTGGGCAGCTAAATATTATAATATTTGACATAAAAAGTTGAAATAAAACTTTAAAACTTATAGTGCTAATCATCCTCTTTATAATCTTTTGCTTAGAAAACACAAGATAAGGTGTTACACCATTATCAAAAGCACGTTCTTTTTTTTAATATATCAAATATCAATTAAAAATTGTTAATGCTTTAGATATTATTAATCACAAAATAAATATCACAAATGTAAGACAAATGTGTGATATTATTTACTGTTTACAAGTTCATTATTGTATTACAAAAATTAAGATAAGAAATCCCTTAGAGTACTATTTATTTTTACTGTAATTTCTTACTCTCTTTTGGTAGAGTACACAAGTTAGTTAACTATGAATTAGAAAATATTGTTATTAAACTTATTTTGTTTAATGTTATGTATGCTTTTTATTTTTCGGATGCAAGATTTTGAGGTTGGTTCATTCCTTTGCAAAATAAAATATTTTAAACTTCTAAATAATTCCAAACACATTGTATAGAGTGCAATATTACTATAGTTTTAAATATTATTATTATGTGCAGGTGATGATTAGAAAATATGAGTGTGTAGAAAGGATGTGTTAAGAAATAATGATAATATGATCGTTCAACTTTTCGTGTATGCTTGTTTTGAATTACTTGTGTGATTTAAGTGCTTGATATGCTACAATATTAGTATTAATGTTTGTAAATTAATGGTTGTGTTCTTTAAAGGAAGATGGAGAAACCGAGGAGGAGGCAAGATTAAAAAGTTGATGATGTAAAAGCAGTAGTGAAGAAGCAAGAGTTCATTACTATGTTCAAAGATCGAAAAATGACAGTAGGTTCAGGAAGACCTAGAACAATCTGAAAATTGGTTATTATTCAAGATAAAATATTAAAGATATATACGGAAGAAAAAGTTGAACAATCACCCAAAATCTGACTATGAAAAGATCAATTTAATCGATTAACCACCCATTTTTTATCTTTTATTTGCATATTATATTTACAAGCTTAATTAACTTTAAAACAATGAATTTTAAAAATTTAAAGAGTTTAAATTGTAATATGTTTTTGCAGCTAAATATTATAATATTTGACAAAAAAAATTGAAATAAAACTTTAAAACCTATAGTGCTAATCATCCTCTTTATAATATTTTGCGTAGAAAACACAAGATAAGGTGTTACACCATTATCAAAAGCCCGTTCTTTTTTTTAATATATTAAATATCAATTCAAAATTGTTAATGCTTTAGATATTATTAATCACAAAATGAATATCACAAATGCATGACAAATGTATGATATTATTTACTGTTTACAAGTTAGTTATTGTATTACAAAAATTAAAATAAGAAATCCCTTAGAGTACTATTTATTTTTAGAGTAATTTCTTACTCTCTTTTGGTATAGTATACAAGTTAGTTAACTATAAATTAGCAAATATTGTTATTAATCTTATTTCTTTAATGTTATGTTTCCTTTTTATTTTTCTGATGCAAGATTTTGAGGTTGGTTCATTCCTTTGCAAAATATTGTTAACCTTCTAAATAATTCCAAACACATTATATAGAGTGCAATATGACTATAGTTTCAAATATTATTATCATGTGCAGGTGATGATTATAAAATATGAGTGTGTAGGAATGATGTGTTAAGAAATAATGATAATATGATCGTTTAACTTTTGACGTATGCTTGTTTTGAATTACTTGTGTGATTTAAGTGGTTGATATGCTTTCTCTGCTACTATATTAGTATTAATGTTTCGAAAGTAAAGTTTATATTCTTTAAAGGAAGATGGAGAAACCGAGGAGGAGGCAAGATTAAAAAGTTGATGATCTAAAAGCAGCAGTGAAGAAGCAAGAGTTCATTATTGGGTCCAAAGATTGAAAAATGAGAGTAGGTTCAGGAAGACCGGGAACAATCAGAAAATTGGTTATTATTCAAGATAAAATATTAAAGATATATAACGAAGAAAAACTTGAACAATCACCCAAAATCTGACTATGAAAAGATAAAGTTAATCGATTAACCATCCATTTTTTTTCTTTTATTTGCATATTATATTTATAAGCTTAATTAACTTTAAAACAATGTATTTTAAAAATTTAAAGAGCTTAAATTGTAATATGTTTTGCAGCTAAAATTATAATATTTGACAAATTTTTTTTTAAATAAAACTTTAAAACTTATGGTGCTAATCATCCTCTTTATAATCTTTTGCTTAGAAAATACAAGATAAGGTGTTACACCATTATCAAAAGCACATTCTTTTTTTTAATATATCAAATATCAATTCAAAATTGTTAATGCTTTTGATATTATTAATCACAAAATGAATATCACAAATGTATGACAAATGTATGATATTATTTACTGTTTCCAAGTTTGTTATTGTATTACAAAAATTAAGATAAGAAATCCCTTAGAGTACTATTTATTTTTTTAGTAATTTCTTTCTCTCGTTTGGTAGAGTACACAAGTTAGTTAACTATAAATTAGCAAATATTGTTATCAATCTTATTTTGTTTAATGTTATGTTTCCTTTTTATATTTTTGATGCAAGATTTTGAGGTTGGTTCATTCCTTTGCAAAATATTGTTAACCTTCTAAATAATTCCAAACACATTATATAAAGTACAATATGACTATAGTTTCAAACATTATTGTTATTTGCAGGTGATGATTATAAAATATGAGTGTGTCTGAATGATGTGTTAAGAAATAATGATAATATGATCATTTAACTTTTGATGTATGCTTGTTTTGAATTACTTGTGTGATTTAAGTGCTTGATATGCTTTCTCTGCTACTATATTAGTATTAATGTTTGTAAAGTAATGTTTATATTCTTTAAAGGAAGATGGAGAAACCGAGGAGGAGGCAAAATTAAAAAGTTGATGATCTAAAAGCAGCAGTGAAGAAGCATGAGTTCATTATTAAGTTCAAAGATTGAAAAATGAGAGTAGGTTCAGGAAGACCTAGAACAATCTGAAAATTGGTTATTATTCAAGATAAAATATTAAAGATATATAAGGAAGAAAAACTTAAACAATCAACCAAAATCTGACTATGAAAAGATCAATTTAATCGATTAACCACCCATTTTTTATCTTTTATTTGCATATTATATTTACAAGCTTAATTAACTTTAAAACAATGAATTTTAAAAATTTAAAGAGTTTAAATTGTAATATGTTTGGGCAGCTAAATATTATAATATTTGACATAAAAAGTTGAAATAAAACTTTAAAACTTATAGTGCTAATCATCCTCTTTATAATCTTTTGCTTAGAAAACACAAGATAAGGTGTTACACCATTATCAAAAGCACGTTCTTTTTTTTAATATATCAAATATCAATTAAAAATTGTTAATGCTTTAGATATTATTAATCACAAAATAAATATCACAAATGTAAGACAAATGTGTGATATTATTTACTGTTTACAAGTTCATTATTGTATTACAAAAATTAAGATAAGAAATCCCTTAGAGTACTATTTATTTTTACTGTAATTTCTTACTCTCTTTTGGTAGAGTACACAAGTTAGTTAACTATGAATTAGAAAATATTGTTATTAAACTTATTTTGTTTAATGTTATGTATGCTTTTTATTTTTCGGATGCAAGATTTTGAGGTTGGTTCATTCCTTTGCAAAATAAAATATTTTAAACTTCTAAATAATTCCAAACACATTGTATAGAGTGCAATATTACTATAGTTTTAAATATTATTATTATGTGCAGGTGATGATTAGAAAATATGAGTGTGTAGAAAGGATGTGTTAAGAAATAATGATAATATGATCGTTCAACTTTTCGTGTATGCTTGTTTTGAATTACTTGTGTGATTTAAGTGCTTGATATGCTACAATATTAGTATTAATGTTTGTAAATTAATGGTTGTGTTCTTTAAAGGAAGATGGAGAAACCGAGGAGGAGGCAAGATTAAAAAGTTGATGATGTAAAAGCAGTAGTGAAGAAGCAAGAGTTCATTACTATGTTCAAAGATCGAAAAATGACAGTAGGTTCAGGAAGACCTAGAACAATCTGAAAATTGGTTATTATTCAAGATAAAATATTAAAGATATATACGGAAGAAAAAGTTGAACAATCACCCAAAATCTGACTATGAAAAGATCAATTTAATCGATTAACCACCCATTTTTTATCTTTTAGTTGCATATTATATTTACAAGCTTAATTAACTTTAAAACAATGAATTTTAAAAATTTAAAGAGTTTAAATTGTAATATGTTTTTGCAGCTAAATATTATAATATTTGACAAAAAAAATTGAAATAAAACTTTAAAACCTATAGTGCTAATCATCCTCTTTATAATATTTTGCGTAGAAAACACAAGATAAGGTGTTACACCATTATCAAAAGCCCGTTCTTTTTTTTAATATATTAAATATCAATTCAAAATTGTTAATGCTTTAGATATTATTAATCACAAAATGAATATCACAAATGCATGACAAATGTATGATATTATTTACTGTTTACAAGTTAGTTATTGTATTACAAAAATTAAAATAAGAAATCCCTTAGAGTACTATTTATTTTTAGAGTAATTTCTTACTCTCTTTTGGTATAGTATACAAGTTAGTTAACTATAAATTAGCAAATATTGTTATTAATCTTATTTCTTTAATGTTATGTTTCCTTTTTATTTTTCTGATGCAAGATTTTGAGGTTGGTTCATTCCTTTGCAAAATATTGTTAACCTTCTAAATAATTCCAAAGACATTATATAGAGTGCAATATGACTATAGTTTCAAATATTATTATCATGTGCAGGTGATGATTATAAAATATGAGTGTGTAGGAATGATGTGTTAAGAAATAATGATAATATGATCGTTTAACTTTTGACGTATGCTTGTTTTGAATTACTTGTGTGATTTAAGTGGTTGATATGCTTTCTCTGCTACTATATTAGTATTAATGTTTCGAAAGTAAGGTTTATATTCTTTAAAGGAAGATGGAGAAACCGAGGAGGAGGCAAGATTAAAAAGTTGATGATCTAAAAGCAGCAGTGAAGAAGCAAGAGTTCATTAATAGGTCCAAAGATTGAAAAATGAGAGTAGGTTCAGGAAGACCGGGAACAATCAGAAAATTGGTTATTATTCAAGATAAAATATTAAAGATATATAACGAAGAAAAACTTGAACAATCACCCAAAATCTGACTATGAAAAGATAAAGTTAATCGATTAACCACCCATTTTTTTTCTTTTATTTGCATATTATATTTATAAGCTTAATTAACTTTAAAACAATCTATTTTAAAAATTTAAAGAGCTTAAATTGTAATATGTTTTGCAGCTAAAATTATAATATTTGACAAAAAAATTTTTAAATAAAACTTTAAAACTTATAGTGCTAATCATCCTCTTTATAATCTTTTGCTTAGAAAATACAAGATAAGGTGTTACACCATTATCAAAAGCACATTCTTTTTTTTAATATATCAAATATCAATTCAAAATTGTTAATGCTTTTGATATTATTAATCACAAAATGAATATCACAAATGTATGACAAATGTATGATATTATTTACTGTTTCCAAGTTTGTTATTGTATTACAAAAATTAAGATAAGAAATCCCTTAGAGTACTATTTATTTTTTTAGTAATTTCTTTCTCTCGTTTGGTAGAGTACACAAGTTAGTTAACTATAAATTAGCAAATATTGTTATCAATCTTATTTTGTTTAATGTTATGTTTCCTTTTTATATTTCTGATGCAAGATTTTGAGGTTGGTTCATTCCTTTGCAAAATATTGTTAACCTTCTAAATAATTCCAAACACATTATATAGAGTACAATATGACTATAGTTTCAAACATTATTGTTATTTGCAGGTGATGATTATAAAATATGAGTGTGTCTGAATGATGTGTTAAGAAATAATGATAATATGATCATTTAACTTTTGATGTATGCTTGTTTTGAATTACTTGTGTGATTTAAGTGCTTGATATGCTTTCTCTGCTACTATATTAGTATTAATGTTTGTAAAGTAATGTTTATATTCTTTAAAGGAAGATGGAGAAACCGAGGAGGAGGCAAAATTAAAAAGTTGATGATCTAAAAGCAGCAGTGAAGAAGCATGAGTTCATTATTAAGTTCAAAGATTGAAAAATGAGAGTAGGTTCAGGAAGACCTAGAACAATCTGAAAATTGGTTATTATTCAAGATAAAATATTAAAGATATATAAGGAAGAAAAACTTAAACAATCAACCAAAATCTGACTATGAAAAGATCAATTTAATCGATTAACCACCCATTTTTTATCTTTTATTTGCATATTATATTTACAAGCTTAATTAACTTTAAAACAATGAATTTTAAAAATTTAAAGAGTTTAAATTGTAATATGTTTGGGCAGCTAAATATTATAATATTTGACATAAAAAGTTGAAATAAAACTTTAAAACTTATAGTGCTAATCATCCTCTTTATAATCTTTTGCTTAGAAAACACAAGATAAGGTGTTACACCATTATCAAAAGCACGTTCTTTTTTTTAATATATCAAATATCAATTAAAAATTGTTAATGCTTTAGATATTATTAATCACAAAATAAATATCACAAATGTAAGACAAATGTGTGATATTATTTACTGTTTACAAGTTCATTATTGTATTACAAAAATTAAGATAAGAAATCCCTTAGAGTACTATTTATTTTTACTGTAATTTCTTACTCTCTTTTGGTAGAGTACACAAGTTAGTTAACTATGAATTAGAAAATATTGTTATTAAACTTATTTTGTTTAATGTTATGTATGCTTTTTATTTTTCGGATGCAAGATTTTGAGGTTGGTTCATTCCTTTGCAAAATAAAATATTTTAAACTTCTAAATAATTCCAAACACATTGTATAGAGTGCAATATTACTATAGTTTTAAATATTATTATTATGTGCAGGTGATGATTAGAAAATATGAGTGTGTAGAAAGGATGTGTTAAGAAATAATGATAATATGATCGTTCAACTTTTCGTGTATGCTTGTTTTGAATTACTTGTGTGATTTAAGTGCTTGATATGCTACAATATTAGTATTAATGTTTGTAAATTAATGGTTGTGTTCTTTAAAGGAAGATGGAGAAACCGAGGAGGAGGCAAGATTAAAAAGTTGATGATGTAAAAGCAGTAGTGAAGAAGCAAGAGTTCATTACTATGTTCAAAGATCGAAAAATGACAGTAGGTTCAGGAAGACCTAGAACAATCTGAAAATTGGTTATTATTCAAGATAAAATATTAAAGATATATACGGAAGAAAAAGTTGAACAATCACCCAAAATCTGACTATGAAAAGATCAATTTAATCGATTAACCACCCATTTTTTATCTTTTATTTGCATATTATATTTACAAGCTTAATTAACTTTAAAACAATGAATTTTAAAAATTTAAAGAGTTTAAATTGTAATATGTTTTTGCAGCTAAATATTATAATATTTGACAAAAAAAATTGAAATAAAACTTTAAAACCTATAGTGCTAATCATCCTCTTTATAATATTTTGCGTAGAAAACACAAGATAAGGTGTTACACCATTATCAAAAGCCCGTTCTTTTTTTTAATATATTAAATATCAATTCAAAATTGTTAATGCTTTAGATATTATTAATCACAAAATGAATATCACAAATGCATGACAAATGTATGATATTATTTACTGTTTACAAGTTAGTTATTGTATTACAAAAATTAAAATAAGAAATCCCTTAGAGTACTATTTATTTTTAGAGTAATTTCTTACTCTCTTTTGGTATAGTATACAAGTTAGTTAACTATAAATTAGCAAATATTGTTATTAATCTTATTTCTTTAATGTTATGTTTCCTTTTTATTTTTCTGATGCAAGATTTTGAGGTTGGTTCATTCCTTTGCAAAATATTGTTAACCTTCTAAATAATTCCAAACACATTATATAGAGTGCAATATGACTATAGTTTCAAATATTATTATCATGTGCAGGTGATGATTATAAAATATGAGTGTGTAGGAATGATGTGTTAAGAAATAATGATAATATGATCGTTTAACTTTTGACGTATGCTTGTTTTGAATTACTTGTGTGATTTAAGTGGTTGATATGCTTTCTCTGCTACTATATTAGTATTAATGTTTCGAAAGTAAAGTTTATATTCTTTAAAGGAAGATGGAGAAACCGAGGAGGAGGCAAGATTAAAAAGTTGATGATCTAAAAGCAGCAGTGAAGAAGCAAGAGTTCATTATTAGGTCCAAAGATTGAAAAATGAGAGTAGGTTCAGGAAGACCGGGAACAATCAGAAAATTGGTTATTATTCAAGATAAAATATTAAAGATATATAACGAAGAAAAACTTGAACAATCACCCAAAATCTGACTATGAAAAGATAAAGTTAATCGATTAACCACCCATTTTTTTTCTTTTATTTGCATATTATATTTATAAGCTTAATTAACTTTAAAACAATGTATTTTAAAAATTTAAAGAGCTTAAATTGTAATATGTTTTGCAGCTAAAATTATAATATTTGACAAATTTTTTTTTAAATAAAACTTTAAAACTTATGGTGCTAATCATCCTCTTTATAATCTTTTGCTTAGAAAATACAAGATAAGGTGTTACACCATTATCAAAAGGACATTCTTTTTTTTAATATATCAAATATCAATTCAAAATTGTTAATGCTTTTGATATTATTAATCACAAAATGAATATCACAAATGTATGACAAATGTATGATATTATTTACTGTTTCCAAGTTTGTTATTGTATTACAAAAATTAAGATAAGAAATCCCTTAGAGTACTATTTATTTTTTTAGTAATTTCTTTCTCTCGTTTGGTAGAGTACACAAGTTAGTTAACTATAAATTAGCAAATATTGTTATCAATCTTATTTTGTTTAATGTTATGTTTCCTTTTTATATTTTTGATGCAAGATTTTGAGGTTGGTTCATTCCTTTGCAAAATATTGTTAACCTTCTAAATAATTCCAAACACATTATATAAAGTACAATATGACTATAGTTTCAAACATTATTGTTATTTGCAGGTGATGATTATAAAATATGAGTGTGTCTGAATGATGTGTTAAGAAATAATGATAATATGATCATTTAACTTTTGATGTATGCTTGTTTTGAATTACTTGTGTGATTTAAGTGCTTGATATGCTTTCTCTGCTACTATATTAGTATTAATGTTTGTAAAGTAATGTTTATATTCTTTAAAGGAAGATGGAGAAACCGAGGAGGAGGCAAAATTAAAAAGTTGATGATCTAAAAGCAGCAGTGAAGAAGCATGAGTTCATTATTAAGTTCAAAGATTGAAAAATGAGAGTAGGTTCAGGAAGACCTAGAACAATCTGAAAATTGGTTATTATTCAAGATAAAATATTAAAGATATATAAGGAAGAAAAACTTAAACAATCAACCAAAATCTGACTATGAAAAGATCAATTTAATCGATTAACCACCCATTTTTTATCTTTTATTTGCATATTATATTTACAAGCTTTATTAACTTTAAAACAATGAATTTTAAAAATTTAAAGAGTGTAAATTGTAATATGTTTGGGCAGCTAAATATTATAATATTTGACAAAAAAAGTTGGAATAAAACTTTAAAACTTATAGTGCTAATCATCCTCTTTATAATCTTTTGCTTAGAAAACACAAGATAAGGTGTTACACCATTATCAAAAGCACGTTCTTTTTTTTAATATATCAAATATCAATTAAAAATTGTTAATGCTTTAGATATTATTAATCACAAAATAAATATCACAAATGTATGACAAATGTGTGATATTATTTACTGTTTACAAGTTCATTATTGTATTACAAAAATTAAGATAAGAAATCACTTAGAGTACTATTTATTTTTACTGTAATTTCTTACTCTCTTTTGGTAGAGTACACAAGTTAGTTAACTATAAATTAGAAAATATTGTTATTAAACTTATTTTGTTTAATGTTATGTATGCTTTTTATTTTTCGGATGCAAGATTTTGAGGTTGGTTCATTCCTTTGCAAAATAAAATATTTTAAACTTCTAAATAATTCCAAACACATTGTATAGAGTGCAATATTACTATAGTTTTAAATATTATTATTATGTGCAGGTGATGATTAGAAAATATGAGTGTGTAGAAAGGATGTGTTAAGAAATAATGATAATATGATCGTTCAACTTTTCGTGTATGCTTGTTTTGAATTACTTGTGTGATTTAAGTGCTTGATATGCTACAATATTAGTATTAATGTTTGTAAATTAATGTTTGTGTTCTTTAAAGGAAGATGGAGAAACCGAGGAGGAGGCAAGATTAAAAAGTTGATGATGTAAAAGCAGTAGTGAAGAAGCAAGAGTTCATTACTATGTTCAAAGATTGAAAAATGACAGTAGGTTCAGGAAGACCTAGAACAATCTGAAAATTGGTTATTATTCAAGATAAAATATTAAAGATATATAAGGAAGAAAAAGTTGAACAATCACCCAAAATCTGACTATGAAAAGATCAATTTAATCGATTAACCACCCATTTTTTATCTTTTATTTGCATATTATATTTACAAGCTTAATTAACTTTAAAACAATGAATTTTAAAAATTTAAAGAGTTTAAATTGTAATATGTTTTTGCAGCTAAATATTATAATATTTGACAAAAAAAATTGAAATAAAACTTTAAAACCTATAGTGCTAATCATCCTCTTTATAATATTTTGCGTAGAAAACACAAGATAAGGTGTTACACCATTATCAAAAGCCCGTTCTTTTTTTTAATATATTAAATATCAATTCAAAATTGTTAATGCTTTAGATATTATTAATCACAAAATGAATATCACAAATGCATGACAAATGTATGATATTATTTATTATTTACAAGTTAGTTATTGTATTACAAAAATTAAAATAAGAAATCCCTTAGAGTACTATTTATTTTTAGAGTAATTTCTTACTCTCTTTTGGTATAGTATACAAGTTAGTTAACTATAAATTAGCAAATATTGTTATTAATCTTATTTTTTTAATGTTATGTTTCCTTTTTATTTTTCTGATGCAAGATTTTGAGGTTGGTTCATTCCTTTGCAAAATATTGTTAACCTTCTAAATAATTCCAAACACATTATATAGAGTGCAATATGACTATAGTTTCAAATATTATTATCATGTGCAGGTGATGATTATAAAATATGAGTGTGTAGGAATGATGTGTTAAGAAATAATGATAATATGATCGTTTAACTTTTGACGTATGCTTGTTTTGAATTACTTGTGTGATTTAAGTGGTTGATATGCTTTCTCTGCTACTATATTAGTATTAATGTTTCGAAAGTAAAGTTTATATTCTTTAAAGGAAGATGGAGAAACCGAGGAGGAGGCAAGATTAAAAAGTTGATGATCTAAAAGCAGCAGTGAAGAAGCAAGAGTTCATTATTAGGTCCAAAGATTGAAAAATGAGAGTAGGTTCAGGAAGACCGGGAACAATCAGAAAATTGGTTATTATTCAAGATAAAATATTAAAGATATATAACGAAGAAAAACTTGAACAATCACCCAAAATCTGACTATGAAAAGATAAAGTTAATCGATTAACCACCCATTTTTTTTCTTTTATTTGCATATTATATTTATAAGCTTAATTAACTTTAAAACAATCTATTTTAAAAATTTAAAGAGCTTAAATTGTAATATGTTTTGCAGCTAAAATTAAAATATTTGACAAAAATTTTTTTAAATAAAACTTTAAAACTTATAGTGCTAATCATCCTCTTTATAATCTTTTGCTTAGAAAATACAAGATAAGGTGTTACACCATTATCAAAAGCACATTCTTTTTTTTAATATATCAAATATCAATTCAAAATTGTTAATGCTTTTGATATTATTAATCACAAAATGAATATCACAAATGTATGACAAATGTATGATATTATTTACTGTTAACAAGTTTGTTATTGTATTACAAAAATTAAGATAAGAAATCCCTTAGAGTACTATTTATTTTTTTAGTAATTTCTTTCTCTCGTTTGGTAGAGTACACAAGTTAGTTAACTATAAATTAGCAAATATTGTTATAAATCTTATTTTGTTTAATGTTATGTTTCCTTTTTATATTTCTGATGCAAGATTTTGAGGTTGGTTCATTCCTTTGCAAAATATTGTTAACCTTCTAAATAATTCCAAACACATTATATAGAGTACAATATGACTATAGTTTCAAACATTATAGTTATTTGCAGGTGATGATTATAAAATATGAGTGTGTCTGAATGATGTGTTAAGAAATAATGATAATATGATCATTTAACTTTTGATTTATGCTTGTTTTGAATTACTTGTGTGATTTAAGTGCTTGATATGCTTTCTCTGCTACTATATTAGTATTAATGTTTGTAAAGTAATGTTTATATTCTTTAAAGGAAGATGGAGAAACCGAGGAGGAGGCAAAATTAAAAAGTTGATGATCTAAAAGCAGCAGTAAAGAAGCATGAGTTCATTATTAAGTTCAAAGATTGAAAAATGAGAGTAGGTTCAGGAAGACCTAGAACAATCTGAAAATTGGTTATTATTCAAGATAAAATATTAAAGATATATAAGGAAGAAAAACTTAAACAATCACCCAAAATCTGACTATGAAAAGATCAATTTAATCGATTAACCACCCATTTTTTATCTTTTATTTGCATATTATATTTACAAGCTTAATTAACTTTAAAACAATGAATTTTAAAAATTTAAAGAGTTTAAATTTTAATATGTTTGGGCAGCTAAATATTATAATATTTGACAAAAAAAGTTGAAATAAAACTTTAAAACTTATAGTGCTAATCATCCTCTTTATAATCTTTTGCTTAGAAAACACAAGATAAGGTGTTACACCATTATCAAAAGCACGTTCTTTTTTTTAATATATCAAATATCAATTAAAAATTGTTAATGCTTTAGATATTATTAATCACAAAATAAATATCACAAATGTAAGACAAATGTGTGATATTATTTACTGTTTACAAGTTCATTATTGTATTACAAAAATTAAGATAAGAAATCCCTTAGAGTACTATTTATTTTTACTGTAATTTCTTACTCTCTTTTGGTAGAGTACACAAGTTAGTTAACTATAAATTAGAAAATATTGTTATTAAACTTATTTTGTTTAATGTTATGTATGCTTTTTATTTTTCGGATGCAAGATTTTGAGGTTGGTTCATTCCTTTGCAAAATAAAATATTTTAAACTTCTAAATAATTCCAAACACATTGTATAGAGTGCAATATTACTATAGTTTTAAATATTATTATTATTATGTGCAGGTGATGATTAGAAAATATGAGTGTGTAGAAAGGATGTGTTAAGAAATAATGATAATATGATCGTTCAACTTTTCGTGTATGCTTGTTTTGAATTACTTGTGTGATTTAAGTGCTTGATATGCTACAATATTAGTATTAAAGTTTGTAAATTAATGTTTGTGTTCTTTAAAGGAAGATGGAGAAACCGAGGAGGAGGCAAGATTAAAAAGTTGATGATGTAAAAGCAGTAGTGAAGAAGCAAGAGTTCATTACTATGTTCAAAGATTGAAAAATGACAGTAGGTTCAGGAAGACGTAGAACAATCTGAAAATTGGTTATTATTCAAGATAAAATATTAAAGATATATAAGGAAGAAAAAGTTGAACAATCACCCAAAATCTGACTATGAAAAGATCAATTTAATCGATTAACCACCCATTTTTTATCTTTTATTTGCATATTATATTTACAAGCTTAATTAACTTTAAACAATCTATTTTAAAAATTTAAAATGCTTAAAGTGTAATATGTTTTTGCAGCTAAATATTATAATATTTGACAAAAAAAATTGAAATAAAACTTTAAAACTTATAGTGCTAATCATCCTCTTTATAATATTTTGCGTAGAAAACAAAGGATAAGGTGTTGCACCATTATCAAAAGCACGTTCTTTTTTTGAATATATCAAATATCAATTCAAAATTGTTAAATCTTTAGATATTATTAATCACAAAATGAATATAAAAAATGCATGACAAATGTATGATATTATTTACTGTTTACAAGTTAGTTATTGTATTACAAAAATTAAAATAAGAAATCCCTTAGAATACTATTTATTTTTAGAGTAATTTCTTACTCTCTTTTGGTATAGTATACAAGTTAGTTAACTATAAATTAGCAAATATTGTTATTAATCTTATTTTTTTAATGTTATGTTTCCTTTTTATTTTTCTGATGCAAGATTTTGAGGTTGGTTCATTCCTTTGCAAAATATTGTTAACCTTCTAAATAATTCCAAACACATTATATAGAGTGCAATATGACTATAGTTTCAAATATTATTATCATGTGCAGGTGATGATTATAAAATATGAGTGTGTAGGAATGATGTGTTAAGAAATAATGATAATATGATCGTTTAACTTTTGACGTATGCTTGTTTTGAATTACTTGTGTGATTTAAGTGGTTGATATGCTTTCTCTGCTACTATATTAGTATTAATGTTTCGAAAGTAAAGTTTATATTCTTTAAAGGAAGATGGAGAAACCGAGGAGGAGGCAAGATTAAAAAGTTGATGATCTAAAAGCAGCAGTGAAGAAGCAAGAGTTCATTATTAGGTCCAAAGATTGAAAAATGAGAGTAGGTTCAGGAAGACCGGGAACAATCAGAAAATTGGTTATTATTCAAGATAAAATATTAAAGATATATAACGAAGAAAAACTTGAACAATCACCCAAAATCTGACTATGAAAAGATAAAGTTAATCGATTAACCACCCATTTTTTTTCTTTTATTTGCATATTATATTTATAAGCTTAATTAACTTTAAAACAATCTATTTTAAAAATTTAAAGAGCTTAAATTGTAATATGTTTTGCAGCTAAAATTAAAATATTTGACAAAAATTTTTTTAAATAAAACTTTAAAACTTATAGTGCTAATCATCCTCTTTATAATCTTTTGCTTAGAAAATACAAGATAAGGTGTTACACCATTATCAAAAGCACATTCTTTTTTTTAATATATCAAATATCAATTCAAAATTGTTAATGCTTTTGATATTATTAATCACAAAATGAATATCACAAATGTATGACAAATGTATGATATTATTTACTGTTTCCAAGTTTGTTATTGTATTACAAAAATTAAGATAAGAAATCCCTTAGAGTACTATTTATTTTTTTAGTAATTTCTTTCTCTCGTTTGGTAGAGTACACAAGTTAGTTAACTATAAATTAGCAAATATTGTTATAAATCTTATTTTGTTTAATGTTATGTTTCCTTTTTATATTTCTGATGCAAGATTTTGAGGTTGGTTCATTCCTTTGCAAAATATTGTTAACCTTCTAAATAATTCCAAACACATTATATAGAGTACAATATGACTATAGTTTCAAACATTATAGTTATTTGCAGGTGATGATTATAAAATATGAGTGTGTCTGAATGATGTGTTAAGAAATAATGATAATATGATCATTTAACTTTTGATTTATGCTTGTTTTGAATTACTTGTGTGATTTAAGTGCTTGATATGCTTTCTCTGCTACTATATTAGTATTAATGTTTGTAAAGTAATGTTTATATTCTTTAAAGGAAGATGGAGAAACCGAGGAGGAGGCAAAATTAAAAAGTTGATGATCTAAAAGCAGCAGTAAAGAAGCATGAGTTCATTATTAAGTTCAAAGATTGAAAAATGAGAGTAGGTTCAGGAAGACCTAGAACAATCTGAAAATTGGTTATTATTCAAGATAAAATATTAAAGATATATAAGGAAGAAAAACTTAAACAATCACCCAAAATCTGACTATGAAAAGATCAATTTAATCGATTAACCACCCATTTTTTATCTTTTATTTGCATATTATATTTACAAGCTTAATTAACTTTAAAACAATGAATTTTAAAAATTTAAAGAGTTTAAATTTTAATATGTTTGGGCAGCTAAATATTATAATATTTGACAAAAAAATTTGAAATAAAACTTTAAAACTTATAGTGCTAATCATCCTCTTTATAATCTTTTGCTTAGAAAACACAAGATAAGGTGTTACACCATTATCAAAAGCACGTTCTTTTTTTTAATATATCAAATATCAATTAAAAATTGTTAATGCTTTAGATATTATTAATCACAAAATAAATATCACAAATGTAAGACAAATGTGTGATATTATTTACTGTTTACAAGTTCATTATTGTATTACAAAAATTAAGATAAGAAATCCCTTAGAGTACTATTTATTTTTACTGTAATTTCTTACTCTCTTTTGGTAGAGTACACAAGTTAGTTAACTATAAATTAGAAAATATTGTTATTAAACTTATTTTGTTTAATGTTATGTATGCTTTTTATTTTTCGGATGCAAGATTTTGAGGTTGGTTCATTCCTTTGCAAAATAAAATATTTTAAACTTCTAAATAATTCCAAACACATTGTATAGAGTGCAATATTACTATAGTTTTAAATATTATTATTATTATGTGCAGGTGATGATTAGAAAATATGAGCGTGTAGAAAGGATGTGTTAAGAAATAATGATAATATGATCGTTCAACTTTTCGTGTATGCTTGTTTTGAATTACTTGTGTGATTTAAGTGCTTGATATGCTACAATATTAGTATTAATGTTTGTAAATTAATGTTTGTGCTCTTTAAAGGAAGATGGAGAAACCGAGGAGGAGGCAAGATAAAAAAGTTGATGATGTAAAAGCAGTAGTGAAGAAGCAAGAGTTCATTACTATGTTCAAAGATTGAAAAATGACAGTAGGTTCAGGAAGACCTAGAACAATCTGAAAATTGGTTATTATTCAAGATAAAATATTAAAGATATATAAGGAAGAAAAAGTTGAACAATCACCCAAAATCTGACTTTGAAAAGATCAATTTAATCGATTAACCACCCATTTTTTATCTTTTATTTGCATATTATATTTACAAGCTTAATTAACTTTAAAACAATGAATTTTAAAAATTTAAAGAGTTTAAATTGTAATATGTTTTTGCAGCTAAATATTATAATATTTGACAAAAAAAATTGAAATAAAACTTTAAAACCTATAGTGCTAATCATCCTCTTTATAATATTTTGCGTAGAAAACACAAGATAAGGTGTTACACCATTATCAAAAGCCCGTTCTTTTTTTTAATATATTAAATATCAATTCAAAATTGTTAATGCTTTAGATATTATTAATCACAAAATGAATATCACAAATGCATGACAAATGTATGATATTATTTACTGTTTACAAGTTAGTTATTGTATTACAAAAATTAAAATAAGAAATCCCTTAGAGTACTATTTATTTTTAGAGTAATTTCTTACTCTCTTTTGGTATAGTATACAAGTTAGTTAACTATAAATTAGCAAATATTGTTATTAATCTTATTTCTTTAATGTTATGTTTCCTTTTTATTTTTCTGATGCAAGATTTTGAGGTTGGTTCATTCCTTTGCAAAATATTGTTAACCTTCTAAATAATTCCAAACACATTATATAGAGTGCAATATGACTATAGTTTCAAATATTATTATCATGTGCAGGTGATGATTATAAAATATGAGTGTGTAGGAATGATGTGTTAAGAAATAATGATAATATGATCGTTTAACTTTTGACGTATGCTTGTTTTGAATTACTTGTGTGATTTAAGTGGTTGATATGCTTTCTCTGCTACTATATTAGTATTAATGTTTCGAAAGTAAAGTTTATATTCTTTAAAGGAAGATGGAGAAACCGAGGAGGAGGCAAGATTAAAAAGTTGATGATCTAAAAGCAGCAGTGAAGAAGCAAGAGTTCATTATTAGGTCCAAAGATTGAAAAATGAGAGTAGGTTCAGGAAGACCGGGAACAATCATAAAATTGGTTATTATTCAAGATAAAATATTAAAGATATATAACGAAGAAAAACTTGAACAATCACCCAAAATCTGACTATGAAAAGATAAAGTTAATCGATTAACCACCCATTTTTTTTCTTTTATTTGCATATTATATTTATAAGCTTAATTAACTTTAAAACAATCTATTTTAAAAATTTAAAGACCTTAAATTGTAATATGTTTTGCAACTAAAATTATAATATTTGACAACAAATTTTTTAAATAAAACTTTAAAACTTATAGTGCTAATCATCCTCTTTATAATCTTTTGCTTAGAAAATACAAGATAAGGTGTTACACCATTATCAAAAGCACATTCTTTTTTTTAATATATCAAATATCAATTCAAAATTGTTAATGCTTTTGATATTATTAATCACAAAATGAATATCACAAATGTATGACAAATGTATGATATTATTTACTGTTTCCAAGTTTGTTATTGTATTACAAAAATTAAGATAAGAAATCCCTTAGAGTACTATTTATTTTTTTAGTAATTTCTTTCTCTCGTTTGGTAGAGTACACAAGTTAGTTAACTATAAATTAGCAAATATTGTTATCAATCTTATTTTGTTTAATGTTATGTTTCCTTTTTATATTTCGGATGCAAGATTTTGAGGTTGGTTCATTCCTTTGCAAAATATTGTTAACCTTCTAAATAATTCCAAACACATTATATAGAGTATAATATGACTATAGTTTCAAACATTATTGTTATTTGCAGGTGATGATTATAAAATATGAGTGTGTCTGAATGATGTGTTAAGAAATAATGATAATATGATCATTTAACTTTTGATGTATGCTTGTTTTGAATTACTTGTGTGATTTAAGTGCTTGATATGCTTTCTCTGCTACTATATTAGTATTAATGTTTGTAAAGTAATGTTTATATTCTTTAAAGGAAGATGGAGAAACCGAGGAGGAGGCAAAATTAAAAAGTTGATGATCTAAAAGCAGCAGTGAAGAAGCATGAGTTCATTATTAAGTTCAAAGATTGAAAAATGAGAGTAGGTTCAGGAAGACCTAGAACAATCTGAAAATTGGTTATTATTCAAGATAAAATATTAAAGATATATAAGGAAGAAAAACTTAAACAATCAACCAAAATCTGACTATGAAAAGATCAATTTAATCGATTAACCACCCATTTTTTATCTTTTATTTGCATATTATATTTACAAGCTTAATTAACTTTAAAACAATGAATTTTAAAAATTTAAAGAGTTTAAATTGTAATATGTTTGGGCAGCTAAATATTATAATATTTGACAAAAAAAGTTGAAATAAAACTTTAAAACTTATAGTGCTAATCATCCTCTTTATAATCTTTTGCTTAGAAAACACAAGATAAGGTGTTACACCATTATCAAAAGCACGTTCTTTTTTTTAATATATCAAATATCAATTAAAAATTGTTAATGCTTTAGATATTATTAATCACAAAATAAATATCACAAATGTAAGACAGATGTGTGATATTATTTACTGTTTACAAGTTCATTATTGTATTACAAAAATTAAGATAAGAAATCCCTTAGAGTACTATTTATTTTTACTGTAATTTCTTACTCTCTTTTGGTAGAGTACACAAGTTAGTTAACTATTGTTGCACCCTAAAATTTGCTCAACCTTATTCACTTGGTTTATGTTTCAATATCATTAGCATTTGCATATAGAGTCATGTACATAGCCTAACCATCTGCATAGCATAAGCATAGCAAGTCATCCAACAGGGGACCAATCATTATTCTCATCTCTAGAGGCCTTTCAAGAGGTTATTATTCTAATTCAATCCCATTCAAGTCATCAGAAAGAATTTGAAAGCTGAGAAGTCAATGGATCAAGCAAGTGCATCCATCTCCTACCTGAGGGTATCTAAGGATCAACAAAGAAATTGTGAGCTGTGGGCTGAGCATGGAGAGTATCTGGGCATCATGGGAGACTTAGAAAGTCATCTGAAGAAGAAGACAAGGCATTATTGTGATCACAAGTATTGCAGTTGGAGACAGTCAACTAGGGTTTCATCTGGGGTCAACTCTAGGTCAACTCTAGGTCAATTGATTGATTGAAAGGCATTAAGGTCTATTGAAGAGATGTGGGGTTCATCATTTGACATGAAGAATAAGGATATGATGATATGCTAAGAAGAAATCAAGAGAAATCAAGGAGAAGAGGAGTTTCTAAATTAGGGTTTCTGTGTAAAATCCCCTAGTTTAGGACAAACTTCCAAGCAAGATAAGTCAAAATGAAAGCTTCAAATGGATCCTTGGCCAACATGGAACTTGTAGAGGATCTCAAGACCTTTAATTTGAGTGGTGGAAGACATCAAGGAGATTTATAGAACTCATGTTATGGTCCTTGCAAGTTACGGGTCATCTGAGGTATCTGAAATTTTGTCTGTAAAAGTGACTTGACTTCCAAGCAATTTTTACCCCTCAAGGAAATTTCAAATGAATTTCTGGTCAACATAATGTTGCACCCTAAAATTTGCCCAACCTTATTCCTTGGTTTATGTTTCATCATCATTAGCATTTGCATGTAGAGTCATGTACATAGACTAACCATCTGCATAGCATAAGCATGGCAAGTCATTCAACAGGGGACCAATCATTATTTTCATCTCTAGAGGCCTATCAAGAGGTTATTATCCCAATTCAGTCATATTCAAGTCATCAGGAAAGAATTTGAAAGCAAAGAGTTCAGCAGACCAAGCCTTGAGTCCATCTCCTAGCTGAGGATATCTGAGGATCAACAAGAGGGTTGTGAGCTGTGAAGTGGAGACATGGAGAGCATCTAGACATCTTGAGAGACTTATAAAGTCATTTGGAGAAGAAAACAAGTTGTTGATGTGAGCACAAGAGCTACAGTTGAAGGCAGTCAACTAGGGTTTCATCTGGGTCAACCCTAGGTCAACCCTAGGTCAATTGACTGACTTAAGAGGGCATTCAAGTCTATTGGAGAGATGTGGGGATCATCATTGAACATATAAAGAAGGATATGGAGATATGACAAGGAGAATTCAAGGAAAATCAAGGAGAAGAGGAGTTACTAAATTAGGGTTTCTCTGTAAAATCCCCTAGTTTAGGTCAAATTTCCAAGCAAGATAAGTCAAAATGCTAGCTTCAAATGGCTTCTTGGCCAACATGAAACTTGTAGAGGATCTCAAGACCTTTAATTTGAGTGGTGGAAGACCTCAAGGAGATTTATAGAACTCAAGTTATGGTCCTTGCAAGTTACAGGTCATCTGGGGTGTCTGAATTTTTGTCTGTGAAAGTGACTTGACTTCCAAGCTAGTTTTGCCCTTCAAGGAGATTTCAAATGAATTCTTGGTCAACCTAAGAGTTGTTCCTCATTGTCTTAGCTTTCTAGAATGGTATGGCATGCCTTCATATGATGTGGAGAACTCAACTTATGGTCTTGACAAGCAAAGGGTATTTTGGGTATTTGTGAATTACAGGTCATTTTAACCTATACCCAAAACTCATACAAGGAGGCCTCAAATGGAAAAACTTACAACATCAAACTTGCTCCAAATGGGATTTTAAGTCTAGAAAGAAGGTCACAAATTATTGGAGAAGCTCATAGCATGATGTTACATAATTGGTCAAAATATGAACTAAAAAGGCTTATAAAGTGAATAATTTCAAAGTGAAAAATGGTTTGGGAGATTTACAAGTCCAAATGGAGACTTCCAATATATGATTTTGAATGGAAAAACAATTCTAAGAACAATGGTTCACACACTTTTTTGAGTTTAGAAGGAAAAAATGAAGTTATCCATGGTTGCTTACCTTTTAAGAAACATAATCCAAAATGAGCCAAAGTTTGAAAACAAGGGAATGTGCAAGATGGATCTAGAATGTACCATTGGGGTCTATATATTCATGAAAGATGAATTTGGCAAGGGTTGGCCTCATTTGCACCAAGAATTCCACAAGATTTCTCATTCTTTCTTCAAAAAGTTTCATTCCAAATCTCTCAAATTCTTCATCAATCTTCATCAAGATCAATTCAATTTCACTCCATCATCATCTTAGATCATAATTGAAGCAAGGTTTTGGTAGTTCTCATCCATTTTCGAGTGCTTCTTTCATCAACATCAAAATCACAAGTTCAAGTGAATTGCATGATTCAAGCAAGGAACCTCCAAAATTGTGCATACAGAATTGAGTATTGAATTGGTGAATCAAGATCCAAGTCTCAAAAGCTTCATATCTTCCATTTCCATAGCTGTTTTCAAGGTTTCTCATCAGGTAAGTTTTCATTCGATTAGCTTGATTCTGTTGGTTTCACATGATTTTATTAGCTTAGACTTGATATAGGTGGTTAGGAGATTAAGCTAGATGAATTTGGAACGATTTGGTGATGGTTAGTGACAGGTGCAACAAGCTGTTAGTGTTCGAATCTCTTGGATTAATGCATCATAATTGTAGCTTGATAGCATATGTTAACCTCCATTATGTGTAGATTAGTTTAGGGTAAGTTTGAGGAAGAATGGTGAAGGTTCGTATCAGTGTGATTTCATGAAGGCCAGATGTTGACTCAATCGGATTTGTTGTTGTGATGAATTTCAAAGAAAACTGATGCCCTAGGATTGTAGAGGGGAAGATCCTGAGCAACTTTCGTGTTTATGGCGTGATGATTCGTGGCTTGGAGATGGAGAACAGAGAGGGGGAAAGTAGCTCGTGCATGAGCTCGCATGGTGAAATGAAACCCTAGGTTGCAGGTTATTTGGGGAAGATATAATCCTAGCCCTTCATGTTGTGTTGGACTTTTGACTCATTGAGCCATCGTGTGGCTGGCATTCAATCTGATCATTTGGAGGGAAGTGGAACTGGCCAAAACGCGCCGTTTCATTAAATGAAACGGGCGGGCCTGAGTTGAATTTCGTTATCCCCACCCCCGTGTTAGGCCCAAAACCATTTTCCAGCGTGATTTTGTTACTTCTCTCACCCCCAGCGCTTTTCTATTTCTTTTCTTTAATGCTGAACGAAGCTGGGCCTTGGTAAAGTGATAAGCACACCCCCCTGTCTGAGGGCCCATCCAGATATCAACTGGGGCGAGTTTCTAAATGCACCCCTCTCCCTCATTTAATTCATTTTATTTTTCTTAATTCCATTAATATTTTACCAATTTTCATAAAATCATAACTAATTCATAAAAAATGCATTTTCATCCATTCTTTTTACCATATCTTCATTAAAATGTCTAGAATATTATAGGAAAATAAATTTTCATTTTTAGTTTTATTTCATATTTTTTACATATTTTCTAAATAAATGTCACATTAAATAATTCATTTCATGCATCATTTTTATGATTTTTGTTCTCTCACATGCTTTGATATTTTTTGATCATTCTTTTCATATTGTTTAGATGAGATATTAGGCTTGTAGAAATATTTTAGTTCCCATTTTTAGAGGTTAATTTTAGGTGATTAATAAATGCTTGAATATCATGAGCAAAACTAAGGTTTAGGTGACAACTTAGGAGTTTGATTTCATTTCCCTTAGGACTTAGGGTTTGAATAGATTAGTTATGGGACTATAGGGGCTATGGGTAGTTATTAGATCCCTTAGAGAACAGTTAGGATTCCCCTACTGCTATTATTACTGTCTGTATATCTGTTGTCTGGTGTGGTGTGCCCTCTGGGGATTGTTGCTTGTTTGATTGGGTATTGGGTTTGCCTGGGGCCCTGGGGAAGCTGAAGATTTGTGAAGATGAAGCTATTGGAGATTCAAAGATTGAAGATCAACTGTCAGAGTTGAGGAGGAGTTTCTTGATGTCAGTTGCTGAGGAGATTAGGGTTTAGGAGCTAGGCAGAGCTCTAGATTAGAAATTTTGTTTCTCAAACATGGATTGCCTTGTCTGCATCCATTCTTCTCTGTGATTCAGAGTCTCTCTAAGACACTCACCCCCTTCCTTTGGAAGGCTTGGTGATAGTGTCTAAGAGATAGAACTCTTGAGAGAAAATGTCTCTTGTGTTAGAAGCAGTCTGTTCACCACCTTTGGTAGTCAGCTGATTGCTTAACACCCAATTCACTCTTGTGACTAATCCCTCATCCTGGAGGTTTGAGCTTGAAGAAAAGCCATTGCAGATGGAAAACTGATGATCAAAGCCCTTGTCTGAAGGCCATGAAGATGGAGATTGATGCTTGTTGAAGCCTGTAGCTGATTGGAGGTTACTTGAAGCCAGTTGTTGATTCAGAGCTGCTGATGCTGTTTCTTTTGGCTGTATTTCATTTGTTGATGTATTGATTGGTTTTCTGAACTGTATTGTTTGCTGTTTACCCTGTTGGGTTGAAAGTGAAGCCTGTTCACTTTCGCCTATTGTTTTCTAGGTTCGAGGTTGAGTGGGACTCCCTTGCCTCGCTTGTGCTGTTGCATCCATGCACTTTACTGTATATATCTGATATTGTTTCTGTTTCTGCCTATCCCGTAGGATCTCTGTTTCTCTCTGTGCAAGAGAGGAGCATGATAGACACTAGGTCTTAACCCATGCATGATAACATTAGGTTAGTTTGTTTCCCTTCGCAACCGTAGGTTAGAGTTCTGTCTCTTTCTTTCTCAAAACAAACAGAAAAACACATAAAGATTTCAAACACAATAAAAGACACTTCTTCTGTAAAAGAATGTGAACTCATCAAAACGTCATTTTTGTCCGCCGGGACTGTTAATCAAGGAAACCTTTTTCAGAAGGAATAAAATCAATCAAGGCAAGCCTGTGTCTTCCGTGGCCCGAACTACGTTTGCTCTGATCTTCCATGCTGTGTGGAAGTACGTAGGCATAGGATGCGATATCCTAGCGAGCAACCTTCCCCTCCTTTCCCGTAGGTAGGCGAACTACGTTGACTCTGATTTCTCGTTCCAGACGGGAATACGTAGGCATAAAGTGCGATACTTTGCCGAGTCATTTTATTTTCTTTCCTTTTAACCCCAGACCTTTAGCGTAGATAGAATAACAATCCATACCCGAAAACAAGCGTGGATCCCGTCGAGTACGACGGACGTGAGGGGTGCTAATACCTTCCCCTTGCGTAACCGACTCCCGAATCCAGGTTTTGGTTGCGATGACCATACCTTTTCCCGTCTTTGCGAGGTTTACTTCGAGCGTTTCCTTTCCCGCTCTGAGGGATAAATAACGCACGGTGGCGACTCTTCTGTTCAGCCGGCGCCGATTTTCGCAGTAGCGACACATAAGAGTTGTTCCTAATTGTCTTATCTTTCTAGAATGGTATGGTATGTCTTCATATGATTTGTGGAACTCTACTTATGGTCTTGGCAAGCAAAGGGTATTTTGGTCATCTAGTGATTACAGGTCATTTTAACCTATGCCCAAAACTCATACCAGGAAGTTTCAAATGGAAAACTTTACAACATCAAACTTGTTCCAAATGACATTTTGAGTCTAGAAAAGTGACCATGAGAGATTGGAAAGATTCATAGCACAAGGTTTCAAAATTGTTGGATTTAATGAATAAAAATGGCCTTAAAAATGAGATTTTTCATATCTTGGCCAAATGAAGCAAAATTATAGGTCATTTTGAATGGAAAGATCATTTTAAAGACATTGTCTAAAGTGGAATTTTGAGCTTAAGTCATAATTTGTGAGTTATCCATGGTTGCTTGCAATGAAAGAAACATAAACCAAATTCAATGGAAAGAATGCAAGGGAAACTTCTCCAAGTTTCTAGGAGGTTCTAACCTCACCTATATATTGATACAAGATAGTTCATGCCATGGTTGGTGATTTCATTTGTTCAAAACCCCAAGTTTTACACACTTTCTCATTTTTGCATAAGCTTCACAAACTCTCCCAATCTCCATCAATTCTCACTTTTCTTGATTTGATTATCATCTAGATCATTCATAGGCCAGAATTTTATCAAAGAATTGGTTGAATTGATCAAAGATTGTACCATTCATCTTCTCCACTCCAATTTGCATTTTCTATCCAAACTCCATTAAAGCTTCATCCACAAATCTCAATTTCTGTTATCATCATCATCCACCATTATCATTGAGGAATTGGCAAAAGAAATTGGAGGGAATTCGTGGCTGGATAGGGAGATCCAAGTGTACACTCCAACTTGCATGAAGAAGGGGATAGAGTGATTCAGGAAGATTCAGCCACAACCAGTGCAAACAGTAGAAAGCACACCATTGGAGGAGTACCTAGAAGTCATTACAAGTCCTGAATTGCAGCACAATTACCCCTGCCATCATCACTTGCAAGGTATGCAAAACTCTTCGAATCTCCTCATTTATGCTGTTGTAGATCATGTGGTTAGGATAGGAGTGTTTAGAGACCATAGGGGAGTAATTCTTGAGATCTAGGAAGAGTTTTGTGAAGTTCCATAGCAGGTCACCATTTCTGTAAGCTTCAAGAACAAGCTATGTATTAGGTTATAATTGATGTGATAAGGCATAGAATGATGAGGATAGCATATAGAGTAACTGTAGATCATCAGGTTTGAGTTCTGGCAAAGTTGATGTCAGACGAGTATGGTGAACCCTAACTTTCGTGCCCTCTGTTTGGGATCCACAAGGAGAGTTAGCAAAAACCAGGACCAAGCATGAATTCCTTGTGTTTAGCAGATCATTTTAGGGCTTTGAATTTTTCATTTTCATCGAGGGAGCAGGGAGAAAGATCGAGTGGAATTTTCGTGCATGAAGTATGTTTCTGAAACCCTAAATGGATAGAGGAAGAAGACGATGCGTGGACCCTTGGATCTGAGGGGGATGCTTGACTTGACCAAGAATCGAACGCTCCACATTCAACCTGAGATTTGGTGGGAAATTTCAAAGAATGAAACGCACCGTTTCATTTAGTAAAGGAAATTGGGCTCAGCTTGCTATACACACCCCCCAATTTGATGGGCCCAACGCGCTGAACTTGATCTTCTTACTATTCTAACCCCCTCCCTTTATTTCTTTCTATTTTCTTTTTTTAATTTCTTTTTATTTTCATTCATTTTTGAAAATTCATAACAAATTAGAAATTGCATATTTTTAATTCATTCTTTTTTTAACATTTTCTTTAAAAAGTCTAGAAAATTATAAAAAATAAAAATTGCATTTTATTTTTTATTTGATATTTTTCCCATATTTTCCAAATAAATAGCATTTTAATGAGTTTCATTTCATACATAAATTTGTTAATTTTTGTTCTATTAAGTGCTTTAATATTTTTTTGTCCATTCTTTTTAGGTTGTTTAGTTTAGATATTCAACTTGTAAATACAATTTAATTCATATTTTTAGGAGTTAATTTTAGGTGTGTAGTTTAGGTGTAAACAACATGAACAAATTAGGGCTTTAAGTGACAACTTAGGAGAATTAATTCATCTCCCTTAGGGTTTAGAGTTTGAATAGTTTAACTATGGGACTATAGGGGCTATGGGTAGTTATTAGATCCCCTTAGAAAAGTCAGGATTCCCCTACTGCTATTAATGTACTGTCTATATTTGATTGACTGGTGTGGTGTGCCCTCTGGGGATTATTGATTGCTTGTTTGGGTGTTGGGATTTGTCTGGGGATTGGGGAAGCTGAAGGCTGAAGATGATGAAACCATTGGAGATCCAGGGACTAAAGACCATCTTCCAGAGTTGGAGAAGAGATTTTTGTCATCAGCTGTTGAGGAGATTAGGGTTTAGGAACTAGGCAGAGCTCTAGGTTAGAAAGTTTGATTCTCAAACATGGAAGGTCTTGACTGCCTCCATTCCTCTCTGTGATACAGAGTCTCTCTGAGACACTCACCCCCTTCCTTTGGAAGGCTTGGTACTATTGTCTGAGGGATAGAACTCTTGAGAGAAAATGTCTTATGTGTTAGTGGCAGTTGGGTTGCCACCATTGGTGGTCAACTAGTTGCTTAACACCCAATTCACTCTTGTGATTGATCTCTCAGCTTGGAGGATATGACTTGAAGAAAAGCCATTGTATACTGAAGATTGTCAGCCAGAGCCCTTGCTTGAAGACTGTGAAGATAAAGACTGCTGCTGACTGAAGCTTGTAGCTGATTGGAGATGACTTGAAGATGGATGTTGATGCAGAGCTGTTGTAGCTGTTTATTTTTGCTATAATTCATTTCTGATGTATTGATTGGTTTTCCAGACTGTATTGTTTGCTGATTACCCTGTTGGGTTGAAAGTGAAGTCTGTTCACTTTTGCCTATTGTTTTCTAGGTTCGAGGTTGAGTGGGACTCCCTTGCCTCGCTTGTATTGCTGCATCCATGCATTTTACTGCTTTACTGTATATATCTGCTATTGTTTCTGTTTCCGTCTATTCCCTTAGGATCTCTGTTTCTCTCTGCGCAAGAGAGGAGCATGATAGACACTAGGTCTTAACCCATGCATGATAACATTAGGTTAGTTTGATTCCCTTCGCAACCGTAGGTTAGAGTTCTGTCTCCTCTTCCTCAAAACAAACAGAAAAATACAATAAGATTTCAAACACAATAAAAGACACTTCTTCCGTAAAAGAATGTGAACTCATCAAAACGTCATTTTTGTCCGCTTGGACTGCTAATCAGAAAAACCTTTTTCAGAAGGAATAAAATCAATCAAGACAGACTGGTGTCATACGCGGCCCGAACTACGTTTGCTCTGATCTTCCATGCCGTGTGGAGGTACGTAGGCATAGGATGCGACGTCCTAGCGAGCAACCTTCCCCTCCTTTCCCGTAGGTAGGCGAACTACGTTGACTCTGATTTCTCGTTCCAGGCGGGAATACGTAGGCATAAAGTGCGATACTTTGCCGAGTCATTTTTATTTTCATTTTATTTTCTTTTTAACCCTTGACCTATAGTTTAGATAGAATAACAATCCATACCCGAAAACAAGCGTGGATCCCGTCGAGTACGACAGACGTGAGGGGTGCTAATACCTTCCCCTTGCGTAACCGACTCCCGAACCCAGGTTTTGGTTGCGATGACCATACCTTTCCCGTGTTGTGCGAGGTTTACTCTGAGCGTTTCCTTTCCCTCCCGTGGGATAAATAACGCACGGCGGCGACTCTTCTGTTCAGCCGGCGCTGATTTTCGCAGTAGCGACAACTGGCGACTCTGCTGGGGATCCAACGTCCCCTGGCTGCTAAGGACTGCGATAGTTCTTATGCATTTGGGATCCAACGTCCCTTAAGAGAGTCAATCCTAACGCTTGTTTTCCCGTCGAGGATTTTGTATGGATTTATATTTCTGACCTTTACTTTCAGCTTTGTATATATGGATTATTATTGCTGTATCTTGGGGTGTGACGGGTGTTCTGATATTGAGTGAGAAGCCGGACCTGGGCTTGAGTGCACCTAGAATTAGAGTAGAGATTAGTTGGCGCCCGCTTGCTTTGCTTGCTTTGGTGTCCCGCGAAATCTACACTCAGACGAGGTTCCTCTGGTTGGCCTCCTGCCCCTTCCTTTGGTTGGCGTGGGTTGCTGGTTAGTTGAATTGTCGACTCTGGGGACCGATCATTTGGAAGTTGGCTAAGTGAGGCCTCTTCAGGATTTGATGATGCCACTCCTTCTGGGAATCGTATCATCAACCCTGAAAGTCTGTGACGCCGACGACCGCATAGGATGCCATACCTTTGTCAGTTACTAGGACATCCACCTGTGAGAGGGTTTGGGGTTATGCAGGTAACTAGACCTTCAGATACCGGTTATTTCTTGATCAGAGATCCTGGGTATTTATGGAGGGTTATGAGGTCTGTCAGAGACCAGTTGGAGATGTGATTTGAGGTCTGCCAGAGACCAGTTGGAGTTATGGTTTGAGATCTGTCAGATACCATTATTGGAGCTTGATTTTAGGTCTATCTGAGACCAGGGTTTGAGGACTTCTAGAGAATCTATCTGAGACTTCTTGATATGGTCCAGGCTATTCAGCTACGGCAATTGGCCCCCGTTGCATGTTACTTGCATTACATTCCGTTTGCATACTCATCATCATTGCATCCCACTAACGTGTGTCTGTGCTACAGGTGCATTTGCATTTCCCGAGTTCTAGTGTCCGGATTCCTGAGTGATTGGTCATGGCCAACTTAAGAAGGATAGTTGCTTAAAAATTGCCTACTCCTGATGTTGTTCCCCTGCTTGGGTTGATCTCTCTGGCTGATGAGGAGGTTCGTAGGAGCTTCAGAATGAGCTATGGAAGACTATTGAGATTGGTGCGCAAGCCCACGGAGGTAGAGCTAGACGGGTTGTACGCTTTGATGCAATTCTATGATCCCGCGTTGAGATGTTTTACGTTTGCTGACTTCATTATGGGGCCTACCATTGAGGAGTATGTGGAGTTTACTGAGTTACCCGTGCAGAACCAGGTTCCATTCATTCATTCTGGCATTAAGCCCAAGCCGGAAGACTTGGCCAAAGCCTTGCATGTGGATGCTTCTGAACTGTTGACTACTGTTTCCCGTGGAGTTCCAGGCTTCTCACTCCAGTTCTTGATCGGTAAAGCTCAAGAGTACGCTAAGAGCGGATGTTGGATTGCCTTCAATGCTGTGCTGGCTCTGTGCATTTACGGCATAATATTGTTTCCCAATGTACCAGATTTTGTGGACTTCGATGCCTTCTACTTGTTTTCCGCTGGTAATCCTGTACCGACCTTGCTCGGGGATTTCTACCATTCCCTGCATTATAAGAATGAGAAGGGAAGAGGAAAGAATGTTCATTTCTGTGTACCATTGCTGGATATGTGGTTTAAAAGCCACCTTCCCATGAAGGGATCTTTTGTGAAGAGTGCAACCATAGCTAGCTGGTCAGAACGCCTGATGAGGCTATCTTCTGAAGACGTTGAGTGGTTTGATCGAGACCTGCTAGGATCTGAGCTTATATTCAGTTGTTCTGGGTACCCTAATGTTCCGTTGATAGGGAGGAAAGGGTGTATCAACTACAACCCTTCTCTGTTCGTCCGTCAGTTCGGGTATGCGTTGAAGAACCCACCAAAGGAGGAGGAAGTACAGGAATCTCTGTACTTCACCGGAGACGTGAAGGGGGAGTTACTAGCCAAGCTGCAACATGCCTGGACGCGTATTAACCGCAGAGGGAAGCCGTTGTTAGAAAAGAATGACTGTCAGGCCTATGCACCATACAGAGTTTGGGTCCAGGAGAGAGCAAGTCAGTTGCGGATGCCATTTCCAGATGCACCACTTCTTGATCCTATTCCGGTAGCAGAGCCAACTACTGTTTCTAGGGAAGCCTATGAGCAGGTGGAGAGAGAAAAAGAAGCCTTGCTGAAGATCAACGAAGGGTTAGAGCAGGAGCTAGCCCAAGTACGCAGTGAGAAAAACAAGGCCGTGTATGCTTTCCAACAGCAGATTGAGCTAATGAACAGATTAGGAGCTGAGTTGACTGAGGAGAGGAAGAAGCGCGAACGTTTGGGGCAAGAGTTCAGAAGCTCCCATGACATGCTCGAATCCAAGAAGAAAGCGCTTGACATCGCTCACCGAGAGATCTCTTCTTGCAATAAGACTTGGAATGCCACGCTCACCAACAATAAGAAGAGGGAGGATAAGTTAAAGCAGCAAATCTCCGACCTCGAAGAGCAGTTGAAGTCCAGCATCAAGAAGTGTGAAGAAGAGGTGATGACCCGGTACAGTCTCCAGAACACACTGAACAAGGCCATCAAGGGCAGAGATGAAGCTGTGTCTCAGAAGCGTAAGCTAGAAGATCGCTTCGGAGAAGGGGCATGGGAGGAAACTGCTGAAGACGTGCGACGTGTTCTTAAGAAAAGAAACCAACTTGTTGAAGGGCTGCTGGATCGACCAAGTCATCCGGAGACCAAGAAGCTGTTAGAAGAATACCAGACTTATGGGAGGATTTGATCATTTCATGTAGTAACTTGTGGCTTTATTTGCATAGTGCTGACCATCACCAGGACTGTTGGTTGAGGTCATGCCTTCTCTTATTGTACTCTCAGTGATATTGTATTCTTGGCTTATTGGTTTCTCAGCAATATATGAGGCTTTCTGTGATTCAGCTCCTATCTTTATATTGATATCACTGTCACTGCACCGGTACCTTCACACTAGAATCGGGGAATGAATTTCCATAATGCACAGACACACATTGCATTACATTCATGTTCATATTGCATTACAGGAAATCATTGGATGTTATCTTATTTCCTGCTCTTCAACAGGTACTTTTCAGGATTGCAGATCAGCACCCGCACCGCTATTCTACCCGCACCAACTGTCGAAGAATCATGGATCAAATGCAGAACGAGATGCAAGATGTGCGCGAGAAGCTCGCTCTCTTCATGCAGACCATGGAAGCTATTGCAAAAGGTCAGGAGAATTTGCAAGCCATGGTCCAGCCCCTGTTGGCCCGAAGTGCTGGGCACGGTAACGAGGATCATCAGTCTGTGCGGGTCGATACTGTTCATGGAGACGGCACTCCCACGCCAGTGGCTCCACCTTTAGTCAATATACCCGCTGCTAATGTCAACAACGCTACCGCTGCTGTGAATGGTAACGTCGGGGTTGGGAATGAGACCGCTGTCCATAACGTTGGGCTTGGGAACATCAACTTGGGTGATAATATGGGAGGCAACGACTTTGTCAATGCTGGATTCGGGTTCAATGATCAGGTATTCGATAATGATGGGAAATATGGTTTCAATGCTCAAGGCTTTGGGCAAGATGACTATGGGGTGGCCAATCAGGGCTATGGAGGTTTCGGAAATGGAAACGGCGCTGGGTTTGTGGCTTTTGGGCCTGCTGGAGGAGTTCAGGGGTACGGCAACAGAGGCCGAGGTCCGGTGATGAATCAAATTAGAGCTGGCCGTAATAATGGATACGATGGGTATGGAGCTGGGAATGGTATGTGGCAAGAAGATCAGCAGGAGGACGCTTTCTCCGGCGGAGGTTTCGAAGGGCCGATGGACGACTCCCAGAAGATCAGAATGCTAGAAGAGCAGATGAGGGGGGTCCTGAACCAAAGTGTTGTGGGCTTGGACATGGCGACAATGGGTCTGGTACCTGGCTTGAGGGTGCCAATCAAATTCAAAGCTCCTGCGTTTGATAAGTATAAAGGGGACACGTGTCCGAAGGTGCATGTGAGGGCCTATTACAGAAAGATGTCTGCATACTCAACTGATGAGAGAATGCTAATGCATTTCTTTCAAGATAGTTTGTCAGGCCCTTCCCTAGAGTGGTATATGGGGTTGGAGCCAACCGATATCAAGACATGGAAGCAATTGGCAGAGGCATTTGTAGCTCACTATAAGTGTAACAGCGACTTGGCACCCAATCGGGTCCAATTGGCCGGGCTGTCACAGAAGAAAGGGGAGAGTTTTAAAGAATACGCGCAAAGGTGGCGCGATATGGCTGCCAGGGTCCGTCCTCCCGTAGAAGACAAGGAAATGAATGACATGTTCGTCGGCACATTCAGAGGCTTGTTTCATGACATGCTGTTTCATACGTCTCTGGCCAGTTTTTCAGACCTAATTCTGATGGGAGAAAAGATTGAGCGTAACATTAAGCAAGGAAAATTCCAGGTTGAGGAATCAACTGCATCCGGCAGTAATAGGAAGGCTTTTGGTGGGCGCCGTCAGGGCGAGGCAAGCGCAGTATTTGGAGGTCGAGGCCGAGGCCGAGGCAGGGGACGAAACCAATATCATCAGCCGCAGCAGGTGGCGAGTGTTACTATCCCATATCAGCAACCACTTCAACAACAACAACCGTCTCAGCAGCAGCCAACGCAGCAGCAGCAGCAGCCTCAGCAGGGGGCACATCAGGCTCAACGAAGATTCCAGGGTGGTAAATCGAGAAGAGTGTTTGAGAAGCCTCCATCAACATATGCAGATTTGTTGCAGACATTGTTGGGTTTGAACCTGGTAGAGAAGAGAACTCTGGCACCGATAACGGGAGCTCCCCCGTTTGGTTATGATGCAAGCAGGCACTGTGAGTTTCATTCTGGGGCTCCGGGTCACGATATAGAGGGTTGCCATGCTTTTAAGCATGTTGTGCAGGATCTTTTGGACAATAAGACTATCAATTTCGGAACAGCAGGTCCGAATATAGTGCAGAAACCCATGCCTAATCATGGGGCGAACGCCATTCTGACTGAGGAAGGATTGAATCTGATCACGAATGTCGATGATTTAAAGACGCCGCTGGGCGAGATAAAAAGCAGACTGTTGCAAGGGGGTGTTTTTCCAGGATGTGATGAGTATTGCTTAGAATGCTGGACCCTAGCCGGGGGATGTGATGATTTGAAGAAAGGCATTCAGGCTTTAATCGATGAAGGTACATTGCAGTTTGACCGAGCAGCAACTGAAGAGCCTGCAAGGGCAGTAGCAGATGATCAGAGTGATGTGGCCACTGTAACAATTCCTCGAAAGACAATCACTATTGCAGCACCAGCCCAGTGACCACCGATCACCATAACCAAGGCCGGGCCGATCCCGTACGAGAACACGAAAGCAGTCCCATGGTCATATGGGTTGGAGGTGTATTGTGACGGGATAAAGATTGATGTTAATAAGCAGCCAGCCGAGACTGTGGATAACGTTGTTGGCTCAGGAGGTATGACAAGGAGCGGTAGGATCTTTATATCGCCTGAGGTGGAGGCCGAAAGACTAGCAAAAGGAAAAGGGAAGGTGGTTGAGAATGTCCCAGTGCAAGAATCGACATCGAAAGACGTAGAAGAGTTCATGCGCTTGATTCGAAAAAGTGATTATAAGATTGTGGAGCATCTGCAGCAGACGCCGTCCAAAATATCTATCCTGTCATTGCTGTTGTGTTCGGAAGCTCATAGAAATGCTTTGCTGAAAGTCCTGGATACTTCCTTTGTACCCCAAGATGTCTCCGTGAATCAGCTGGAAGGAGTGTTGGCACATGTGAATGCAGGCCACAGCTTGGGCTGTACTGACTTCGATTTGACCCCGAAAGGGAGAGATCATAATATGGCGTTGCACATATCTGTTGAGTGCAGAGGATCAGTAATGTCGCACGTATTGGTCGACACCGGATCGTCTTTGAATGTGATTCCTAAGAAGGCGATGATGAAGCTGGACGTTAGAGGAATCTTGTGTACACCCAGTGACTTGGTAGTTAGAGCCTTCGACGGCACGCGGAGAACAGTCTTTGGATCGATCACATTGCCTCTACAGGTGGGGCCGGAGGTGTTTGCAACTGAATTTTATATCATGGATATACAGCCTGCGTACAACTGCTTGCTCGGACGACCCTGGATTCATGGGGCTGGGGCAGTCACGTCCACCCTACATCAGAAGTTAAAATATATGGTCGGAGACAGCGTAGTCACCGTATGCGAAGAAGAAGACATCCTGGTCAGCCATCTATCGTCGTTTAAATATGTGGAAGTCGACGGAGAGATCCACGAGACACCTTGCCAGGAATTCGAAGGGTTGCGTATCAAGGACAAAGGTCCCGGGCCGAGCAAAGTGCCAGAGATAGCTGTCTCATCGTATAAAGAAGCTCAAGCTCTAGTGGAGGCAGGAGAAGCCAAGGGCTGGGGCAAAGTGTTGGATATTCCTGTGAAGATGGACCGGTTTGGGCTGGGATACCAACCGTCGTCGTCAGCACCTGCTGTGGGGGCACCCCGCTTCAGAGGGCCGATAATCATCTCTGCTAGTGGAGTATATCATGAAACCATCAATGCTGCTTCAGAGTCCGACGAAGGAGACAGCGACTGTGATATGGATGCCTGGATTCAGCCAAGCACGCCAGGACAAGGACTGTGCAACTGGTCTATTTAGGAGCTTGTTCCTGTGACTCTTAAACAGTAATGCTTTGCTTTATTAGTTGTTGAATAATCTGATGTCTTGCCCGGGGCATCAGGATTTGCTTAGGGCTGTGTTGTTATGAACATTGCGTGATAATCATTAAATAAATGGCGTTTTCATGTGAAAATACTGTAATCTCTGTCTTTCTTGTTTTGTATTTTTCAATAAAATGGCAACGTGGTTATTCGCTTTATACGCATCTTGAAGCACTTAACCTTTTCTTTTGCAGGATAACATTTTCAGATGACATCCTTGAACCACCTATGACTCGTCCCGACTTCGAGCACCCGGTATTTCAGGCCGAAGAAGAGGTTGTCGAAGATAGCGACGTTCCTGAAGAACTGTCTTGGTTGGTGAAGCAAGAGGAAAGAGCCATTCTGCCTCACGACGAGGTCATCGAAATTATCAACTTGGGGTCGGAAGGGGTTGAGAAGAATATTCGTATCGGAGCCGCGCTGCAGGGCGATATCAAGCGAAGACTGGTTGAAATGCTCCGAGAGTATAGCGATGTATTCGCTTGGTCGTATGAGGATATGCCAGGGCTCGATACAGATATGGTCGTGCACCGTCTGCCACTGAAAGAAGAATGCCCGCCGGTCAAACAAAAGCTTCGCAGAACTCGACCAGATATGGCAGTGAAAATCAAAGAGGAAGTTCAAAAACAATGGGACGCTGGTTTCCTGGCTGTGACGAAATATCCCTCATGGGTTGCTAACATCGTACCAGTGCCGAAGAAAGATGGCAAGGTTCGAATGTGCATAGATTATAGAGATTTGAATAAAGCAAGCCCAAAGGACGATTTTCCGCTTCCTCATATTGATGTGCTAGTTGATAATACTGTTCAATACTCCGTATTCTCCTTCATGGATGGCTTTTCAGGCTATAATCAGATTAAAATGGCGCCAGAGGATATGGAGAAAACCACTTTCATAACGCCTTGGGGAACATTTTGCTATAAAGTGATGCCCTTTGGTTTGAAAAATGCTGGGGCAACATATCAGCGTGCGATGACGACTCTTTTCCATGATATGATGCATAAAGAGATCGAAGTTTATGTTGACGATATGATTGCCAAATCCCAGACGGAGGAAGAGCATCTGGTGAATCTGCTGAAGTTATTTAAAAGGCTTAGGAAGTTCAGGCTGAGACTGAACCCTAACAAATGCACCTTCGGGGTGAGATTGGGTAAACTGCTGGGGTTTATCGTAAGCGAAAGAGGAATAGAGGTCGATCCTGCCAAAATAAAAGCGATTCAAGAAATGCCGACGCCTAAAACAGAGAAGGAGGTGCGCGGGTTTTTAGGGAGGTTGAACTACATCGCTCGGTTCATATCTCACCTAACTGCTACGTGTGAACCATTATTCAAGCTGTTGAAGAAAGATCAAGCTGTAACGTGGAACGAAAATTGTCAAAAGGCGTTCGATAAAATAAAGCAGTATTTGCAGGAGCCTCCTATTTTGATACCCCCAGTGGCAGGGAGACCCTTGATTATGTATTTGACAGTTCTTGAGGGAAGCATGGGTTGTGTTCTCGGTCAACACGACGAGACAGGAAGAAAAGAGCATGCGATCTACTACTTGAGTAAGAAATTTACAGACTGTGAATCTCAATACTCAATGCTTGAGAAAACTTGTTGCGCGCTAGCCTGGGCCGCCAAGCGTTTGAGGCAATACATGCTGAATCATACAACCATGCTCATCTCGAAGATGGATCCTATCAAATATGTATTCGAAAAGCAGGCGTTGTCAGGGAGAATTGCCCGTTGGCAGATGGTCTTGACTGAATATGACATCCAATACGTCTCGCAAAAGGCTATAAAGAGGAGTGTGCTGTCCGAGTATTTGGCAGAGCAGCCTATTGAAGATTACCAATCGATGAGGTTTGATTTTCCTGACGAGGATATCATGTACCTAAAGATGAAAGATTGTGAAGAGCCGTTGCCAGACGAAGGACCAGAGTTGGGTTCCAAATGGAAGATGATATTTGACGGAGCTGTGAATGCTTACGGTAGAGGAATAGGGGCAATCATCACTACTCCACACGGGTCGCACATCCCGTTTACTGCCCGATTGACCTTTGCAGTTACCAACAATGAGGCCGAATACGAAGCTTGTATAATGGGGCTTGAAGAAGCCATTGATTTGCGAATCAAGAATTTAGACGTATACGGAGACTCAGCTCTGGTGGTGAATCAGATCAAAGGGGAATGGGAGACGCGTCAGCCCAACTTGGTACACTACATGAATTATGCAAGGAGATTGTTGCCTTTCTTCGACAAGGTTGAATTGCATCATGTACCACGGGCAGAGAATCAAATGGCTGACGCCCTGGCCACTTTGTCTTCCATGTACAAAGTCAACTTTTGGAACGAGGCTCCCCGAATCATTATCTCTCGGCTTGACAGGCCAGCTTATGTATTTGCTATTGATGAAGCGTCCGATGACAAACCGTGGTATTTCGACATCCTTAATTTCCTGAAGAACAAAGAGTATCCGGCTGGGGCATCCAGTCAAGATCAGAAGACTCTCAGGAGATTAGCGGGTAATTTCTATTTGAATCCGGATGGCGTCTTATACAGAAGAAACCACGATTTGGTGTTGTTGCGTTGTGTAGACGAAAGAGAGGCAAAGCTGCTCATGGGGGAAATACACAAAGGTACCTTTGGTACGCATGCGGGTGGACATGCTATGACGAGAAAGCTGCTGCGGGCAGGTTATTTTTTGCTGACTATGGAAACTGATTGTTTCAAGTTCGCAAGGAAGTGCCACAAGTGCCAAATTTATGCTGATAAGATTCACGTGCCTCCGAGTCCCCTGAATGTGATGTCATCGCCTTGGCCATTTTCGATGTGGGGAATCTATATGATTGGAAAGATCGAGCCGACAGCTTCTAACGGGCATCGGTTCATCCTAGTAGCAATCGATTATTTCACCAAGTGGGTGGAAGCGGCGTCTTACGCAAATGTAACTAAGCAAGTGGTGGCTAGATTCATCAAGAGAGATATTATTTGCCGATACGGGATCCCCGAGCGGATAATCACGGACAACGGTTCGAACTTGAACAACAAATTGATGAAGGAGCTCTGTCAGAATTTCAAGATCGAACATCACAACTCCTCCCCGTACCGACCCAAGATGAATGGCGCTGTCGAAGCGGCCAATAAAAACATCAAGAAGATCGTTCAGAAAATGGTGGTGACCTATAAGGATTGGCATGAGATGCTACCCTTCGCATTGCACGGTTATCGTACGACGGTACGCACATCAACCGGGGCGACCCCGTTCTCGTTAGTATACGGAATGGAAGCGGTATTACCATTGGAAGTTGAGATCCCTTCTCTGAGGGTATTGCGAGACGTTCAGCTGGACGAGGCAGAATGGGTAAAAGACAGGTTGAACCAATTGAGTTTGATGGATGAGAAGAGGCTAGCTTCTCTAGCATACGGTCGTTTGTACCAGCGCCGAATGAAGAAAGCATACGACAAGAAGATACATCCGCGAAGCTTTCAGACGGGCGACCTTGTGCTGAAAAGGATTCTCCCGCCGCAAGCAGATCACAGGGGCAAGTGGACCCCCAACTACGAAGGGCCCTACGTTGTCAGGAAAGTCTTTTCAGGGGGAGCGTTGTTGTTGTCCACCATGGACGGTGAAGACTTTACGTCGCCTGTGAATTCGGACGCAGTTAAAAAATACTTTGCTTAAAATTGACCCGCTGGACAGAAAAAAGAGAGTCCAGGCAAAAATAGGGCATCCTGGCGAACCAAAAAATAGAATAAAAGGTTCGGGCAAAAGTTAGGGATAAAATTGAAAAAATGTACACCCGCGAAGTTGAAAACCTACACTGGGCGGCTTCGGCAAAAAGGGGTATCCCGGTGAATTGAAAACCCGTAAAGGGCGGTTCACGCAAAAGTTAGGGATTTAAAAAGCAAATGACTGCGGTTCGAATTGGATATTACAGTGAGCATCAGTGCGGGAGAATGCCTAAGGGATCGGTTATCTGATACAATCTCTACAGAAGTGTGAATACCGGGAAAGCATTAGAGTCGGATGAGTCATAGGAGGATCAATTCGTGGTGTTTGTCTGCATCCCGTTGCCGACATGTGTACAAAATTTAATTTGTCAAAATATTTATGCTTCTTGTGCATACTTGTGTATTTATTTTGCGTAACTTCCTCATTTCAGGAGTTACATCCCGTGTACAAAACTCCGCCCATTCAGGGGCCCAATCAATGAAATATGTTATTCAGTACTTGATGCTGGTTCTTTACTGTTTTGTGCATAATAAAATGCCTAAGTTTATTGAAACTAGCATGTGTATAACGTCACTGGCCCTTGCCAACAATTGCTAAAGCTTTGAATTAACTGAAAATAACGTCACTAACCTGAATCAATTTGGTTGTATAGGCTTGTCTTGTCCTGTTTGTGTTGTTGCAGGATTCACAACCGTACGAGGAAGATAATCAAAAGGTTGCAATAACGAGAGACTCGATCCTCACGCAGGTCGTACATGTTCTCACTGAAGAAGGATCGAATTCCCCAGTTAGCCGTAG
The DNA here is from genome assembly GCA_963859935.3 of Lathyrus sativus. Taxonomy (NCBI): domain Eukaryota; kingdom Viridiplantae; phylum Streptophyta; class Magnoliopsida; order Fabales; family Fabaceae; genus Lathyrus; species Lathyrus sativus. The sequence goes on along the minus strand of OZ012741.1, from coordinate 445,147,119 downwards.
CTTATCCAAGAGGACATGCTCCAGCAAAGCCATTTATTCTCAGCAGAATTGGCAATTTCAAAATTATAGGCTGTGTTCAGGCAGTGTGGTGTCCCCCGGAGGGATCCCTTGTCTCAGGCAGAGCGATTTAGCCGTAGAAGACTAATATTTGTGAGCTGTATTCAGACAGTTCACCTTTCCCCGCAGGGTCATTTACTTTCCCCGGCAGAGTCAGTTGATTCTCCCCAAGAGAATCATCCCATCCACAGCGGAATTCTCTTCTCAGCAGCAGAAGTTCGATCGTACTAGGCGCATCTGCCATTCTCCAACAGAGTTATATCCCCCAGCAGGGTGTTACTTCAGTGAGGTGTTTGGTTCGAGTTCCCAATTTCCCAGCTGAGTCGACTTCATCTTTCCAGCATTTATTTTGCTGGAATGATCCCGTAGCACCTGGCTATCCCCCAGCAGAGTTGGAATTATCTTCAACATTTATTTTGCTGAAGCAGTTCCTGTACCCAACAGTTCGAGTCTGCATTTGCATTGGCATATAGTGTCATATTGGCATCGGCATATAGGGTCGTACTTACATCCACCAAATAAAAGCGTGGCATGTCCATGTCAAATGAAGCAGTGCATCATTGATAAACGCATGCATTGTGAAACATAAACCAGGATGGCTAACCTTTTGTTTCAAGTATTGTTTCTCTTACAGGTAGAGAGAGCCCTCGCTCAGGTGAATCAATAAACATTCGAGGTCTCGGCATGAGACATTCAACGAAGTGTCAGCTTTGGCACTACTCCCCACAGAGTTATCAGGATAAGTTTCTCTTTGTCCCCAAGCAGAGTTACTTATTTCCCCGCCAGGATTTCTTGTTGAAGTTTCTCTAGTCCGGCCAGCGGATTACTTTCTTCAAAATTGTTGTTACGTCAGCATCAAAAGGTTTCGTGAATCAGAACTTCAGGGGCTGCCGCCGGTTATCAGAACAGGCGTCCGGTAGCTTGGTTTCCAAATATCCCCAGTAGGGTCCGTTTCAAAATCGCTGTCACGTCAGTGCTAAGAAGTTTTGTGGTTTGGACCAATGGAAGGATGAATCCTGACGTGGACAGTTTTCTTGACAGGTTTTCTTTGTGCTAGAGAAGTGGGGTCCTAACGTGGACAGTTTTATTTCATGGGTTGATAGGAGGTGCTAGTCCTAACGTGGATAGGTTCGATTTCTCAGAATTGTTGGAATGTGGAGTCCTAACGTGGAAATTTCTTCCAGTTTGACGGTATGTGTTAGTCCTAACGTGGACAGATTCGAGTTCTCGGTATTGATTGAGTGCGGAGTCCTGACGTGGACAAAAGTTGGTTACTCTTCGTGTTGGTGTCCTGACATGGACAATTTGTTTCCAGCAGATATCTTTCTTCGTAATGGTGAAAGGTGTATCCTGACGTGGACAAGTTTATAGTTCTTCGTGATGACAAGATACGAGATTCCTGACGTGGACAAATTTATCCTTCTTCATGTTGTTGGCAAAGTATGAGTCCTGACGTGGACAAGTCTCACTTCCCCCAGTGGGTCGAAGGTGCACGAGTCCTGACGTGGACAAGGTTTTATTTCCTCAGCAAGTCAAGAGGCGAGTCCTTACGTGGGCAAATCAGGGCGAGATGTGAGTCCTCACGCGGACAAATCCGATGAAGATGTGAGTCTTGACGTGGACAAGTTATTTCCCCAGCGGGTCGAAGGTGCAGGAGTCCTGACGTGGACAAGTTTTTATTTTTCTCAGCAGAGGAGATGGGAGTCTTCACGTGAACAAATATAAAGAAAATGAGTTTCCTAACGTGGAAAGGAAGTTAATTCCTTACGTGGAAAGAAAGAGTGTGTTCCTGACGTGGAAGGGGTTTAGTCCTGACGTGGACAGAGTCAAAAGAAGACGTATTCCTTACGTGGAAGAGTTTGACGAAGAAGAAGTTCATTCCTAACGTGGAAAGGTGAGTCCTAACATGGACGGTGTTATTCCTAACGTGGAACGGTTATTCCTTACGTGGAAGGGTGAGTCCTAACGTGGACCATGTTATTCCTAACGTGGACAAGAGTTTAGTCCTAACGTGGACAGATCTAGACGAAGTTTATTCCTGACGTGGGAGAGTTTAGTCCTGACAGAGGCAGAAGAGATGATTCCTTACGTGGGCGGTGTTATTCCTAACGCGGAAGAGTTTATTCCTAACGTGGACGATTTGTTGCTGATGAAATACAGACGAGTCATTCCCCAGTGAAGTCGCCGAGTTTTTTCGCGTTGACAACAGTTGGATTCCTAACATGGACAAAGTTTCCGATGATTCAATCTTCTTCAGGAGGATGAAAAGAATCCCCAGCACCGTCGCTAATGGATCAGTTGGTTGCCGTAACAGTCAAATTCAGTCGATGAATGTCGTTACCCAAGCAGGGGCGCATTTTATTGCTGCGGTTGGCAAATTTCCGGGTTCTTAGTATTCAACCGTCTCGTATCTCGAATGTCTGAAGGCTCCGGGCTCTTCACCCAATAGGGTCCAAGTCGCTTGAATAGGGGCAGCTGTTGCACCCTAAAATTTGCTCAACCTTATTCACTTGGTTTATGTTTCAATATCATTAGCATTTGCATATAGAGTCATGTACATAGCCTAACCATCTGCATAGCATAAGCATAGCAAGTCATCCAACAGGGGACCAATCATTATTCTCATCTCTAGAGGCCTTTCAAGAGGTTATTATTCTAATTCAATCCCATTCAAGTCATCAGAAAGAATTTGAAAGCTGAGAAGTCAATGGATCAAGCAAGTGCATCCATCTCCTACCTGAGGGTATCTAAGGATCAACAAAGAAATTGTGAGCTGTGGGCTGAGCATGGAGAGTATCTGAGCATCATGGGAGACTTAGAAAGTCATCTGAAGAAGAAGACAAGGCATTGATGTGATCACAAGTATTGCAGTTGGAGACAGTCAACTAGGGTTTCATCTAGGGTCAACTCTAGGTCAATTGATTGATTGAAAGGAATTAAGGTCTATTGAAGAGATGTGGGGTTCATCATTTTACATGAAGAATAAGGATATGATGATATGCTAAGAAGAAATCAAGAGAAATCAAGGAGAAGAGGAGTTTCTAAATTAGGGTTTCTGTGTAAAATCCCCTAGTTTAGGACAAACTTCCAAGCAAGATAAGTCAAAATGAAAGCTTCAAATGGATCCTTGGCCAACATGGAACTTGTAGAGGATCTCAAGACCTTTAATTTGAGTGGTGGAAGACATCAAGGAGATTTATAGAACTCAAGTTATGGTCCTTGCAAGTTACGGGTCATCTGAGGTATCTGAAATTTTGTCTGTAAAAGTAACTTGACTTCCAAGCAATTTTTACCCCTCAAGGAGATTTCAAATGAATTTCTAGTCAACATAAGAGTTGTTACTCATTGTCTTAGATTTCTAGAATGGTATGGTATGCCTTCATATGATTTGTGGAACTCTACCTATGGTCTTGGCAAGCAAAGGGTATTTTGGTCATCTGGTGATTACAGGTCATTTTAACCTATGCCCAAAACTCATACCAGGAAGTTTCAAATGGAAAACTTTACAACATCAAACTTGTTCCAAATGACATTTTGAGTCTAGAAAAGTGACCATGAGAGATTGGAAAGATTCATAGCACAAGGTTTCAAAATTGTTGGATTTAATGAATAAAAATGGCCTTAAAAATGAGATTTTTCATATCTTGGCCAAATGAAGCAAAATTATAGGTCATTTTGAATGGAAAGATCATTTTAAAGACATTGGCTAAAGTGTAATTTTGAGCTTAAGTCATAATTTGTGAGTTATCCATGGTTGCTTGCAATGAAAGAAACATAAACCAAATTCAATGGAAAGAATGCAAGGGAAACTTCTCCAAGTTTCTAGGAGGTTCTAACCTCACCTATATATTGATACAAGATAGTTCATGCCATGGTTGGTGATTTCATTTGTTCAAAACCCCAAGTTTTACACACTTTCTCATTTTTGCATAAGCTTCCCAAACTCTCCCAATCTCCATCAATTCTCACTTTTCTTGATTTGATTATCATCTAGATCATTCATAGGCCAGAATTTTATCAAAGAATTGGTTGAATTGATCAAAGATTGTACCATTCATCTTCTCCACTCCAATTTGCATTTTCTATCCAAAATCCATTAAAGCTTCATCCACAAATCTCAATTTCTGTTATCATCATCATCCACCATTATCATTGAGGAATTGGCAAAAGAAATTGGAGGGAATTCGTGGCTGGATAGGGAGATCCAAGTGTACACTCCAACTTGCATGAAGAAGGGGATAGAGTGATTCAGGAAGATTCAGCCACAACCAGTGCAAACAGTAGAAAGCACACCATTGGAGGAGTACCTAGAAGTCATTACAAGTCCTAAATTGCAGCACAATTACCCCTGCCATCATCACTTGCAAGGTATGCAAAACTCTTCGAATCTCCTCATTTATGCTGTTGTAGATCATGTGGTTAGGATAGGAGTGTTTAGACACCATAGGGGAGTAATTCTTGAGATCTAGGAAGAGTTTTGTGAAGTTCCATGGCAGGTCACCATTTCTGTAAGCTTCAAGAACAAGCTATGTATTAGGTTATAATTGATGTGATAAGGCATAGAATGATGAGGATAGCATATAGAGTAACTGTAGATCATCAGGTTTGAGTTCTGGCAAAGTTGATGTCAGACGAGTATGGTGAACCCTAACTTTCGTGCCCTCTGTTTGGGATCCACAAGGAGAGTTAGCAAAAACCAGGACCAAGCATGAATTCCTTGTGTTTAGCAGATCATTTTAGGGCTTTGAATTTTTCATTTTCATCGAGGGAGCAGGGAGAAAGATCGAGTGGAATTTTCATGCATGAAGTATGTTTCTGAAACCCTAAATGGATAGAGGAAGAAGACGATGCGTGGACCCTTGGATCTGAGGGGGATGCTTGACTTGACCAAGAATCGAACGCTCCACATTCAACCTGAGATTTGGTGGGAAATTTCAAAGAATGAAATGCACCGTTTCATTTAGTAAAGGAAATTGGGCTCAGCTTGCTATACACACCCCCCAATTTGATGGGCCCAACGCGCTGAACTTGATCTTCTTACTATTCTAACCCCCTCCCTTTATTTCTTTCTATTTTCTTTTTTTAATTTCTTTTTATTTTCATTCATTTTTGAAAATTCATAACAAATTAGAAATTGCATATTTTTAATTCATTCTTTTTTTAACATTTTCTTTAAAAAGTCTAGAAAATTATAAAAAATAAAAATTGCATTTTATTTTTTATTTGATATTTTTCCCATATTTTCCAAATAAATAACATTTTAATGAGTTTCATTTCATACATAAATTTGTTAATTTTTGTTCTATTAAGTGCTTTAATATTTTTTTGTCCATTCTTTTTAGGTTGTTTAGTTTAGATATTCAACTTGTAAATACAATTTAATTCATATTTTTAGGAGTTAATTTTAGGTGTGTAGTTTAGGTGTAAACAACATGAACAAATTAGGGCTTTAAGTGACAACTTAGGAGAATTAATTCATCTCCCTTAGGGTTTAGAGTTTGAATAGTTTAACTATGGGACTATAGGGGCTATGGGTAGTTATTAGATCCCCTTAGAAAAGTCAGGATTCCCCTACTGCTATTAATGTACTGTCTATATTTGATTGACTGGTGTGGTGTGCCCTCTGGGGATTATTGATTGCTTGTTTGGGTGTTGGGATTTGTCTGGGGATTGGGGAAGCTGAAGGCTGAAGATGATGAAACCATTGGAGATCCAGGGACTAAAGACCATCTTCCAGAGTTGGAGAAGAGATTTTTGTCATCAGCTATTGAGGAGATTAGGGTTTAGGAACTAGGCAGAGCTCTAGGTTAGAAAGTTTGATTCTCAAACATGGAAGGTCTTGACTGCCTCCATTCCTCTCTGTGATACAGAGTCTCTCTGAGACACTCACCCCCTTCCTTTGGAAGGCTTGGTACTATTGTCTGAGGGATAGAACTCTTGAGAGAAAATGTCTTATGTGTTAGTGGCAGTTGGGTTGCCACCATTGGTGGTCAACTAGTTGCTTAACACCCAATTCACTCTTGTGATTGATCTCTCAGCTTGGAGGATATGACTTGAAGAAAAGCCATTGTATACTGAAGATTGTCAGCCAGAGCCCTTGCTTGAAGACTGTGAAGATAAAGACTGCTGCTGACTGAAGCTTGTAGCTGATTGGAGATGACTTGAAGATGGATGTTGATGCAGAGCTGCTGTAGCTGTTTATTTTTGCTATAATTCATTTCTGATGTATTGATTGGTTTTCCAGACTGTATTGTTTGCTGATTACCCTGTTGGATTGAAAGTGAAGTTTGTTCACTTTTGCCTATTGTTTTCTAGGTTCGAGGTTGAGTGGGACTCCCTTGCCTCGCTTGTATTGCTGCATCCATGCATTTTACTGCTTTACTGTATATATCTGCTATTGTTTCTGTTTCCGTCTATTCCCTTAGGATCTCTGTTTCTCTCTGCGCAAGAGAGGAGCATGATAGACACTAGGTCTTAACCCATGCATGATAACATTAGGTTAGTTTGATTCCCTTTGCAACCGTAGGTTAGAGTTCTGTCTCCTCTTCCTCAAAACAAACAGAAAAATACAATAAGATTTCAAACACAATAAAAGACACTTCTTCCGTAAAAGAATGTGAACTCATCAAAACGTCATTTTTGTCCGCTTGGACTGCTAATCAGAAAAACCTTTTTCAGAAGGAATAAAATCAATCAAGACAGACTGGTGTCATACGCGGCCCGAACTACGTTTGCTCTGATCTTCCATGCCGTGTGGAGGTACGTAGGCATAGGATGCGACGTCCTAGCGAGCAACCTTCCCCTCCTTTCCCGTAGGTAGGCGAACTACGTTGACTCTGATTTCTCGTTCCAGGCGGGAATACGTAGGCATAAAGTGCGATACTTTGCCGAGTCATTTTTATTTTCATTTTATTTTCTTTTTAACCCTTGACCTATAGTTTAGATAGAATAACAATCCATACCCGAAAACAAGCGTGGATCCCGTTGAGTACGACAGACGTGAGGGGTGCTAATACCTTCCCCTTGCGTAACCGACTCCCGAACCCAGGTTTTGGTTGCGATGACCATACCTTTCCCGTGTTGTGCGAGGTTTACTCTGAGCGTTTCCTTTCCCTCCCGTGGGATAAATAACGCACGGTGGCGACTCTTCTGTTCAGCCGGCGCCGATTTTCGCAGTATATTAAATATCAATTCAAAATTGTTAATGCTTTAGATATTATTAATCACAAAATGAATATCACAAATGTATGGCAAATGTATGATATTATTGACTGTTTACAAGTTCGTTATTGTATTACAAAAATTAAGATAAGAAATCCCTTAGAGTACTATTTATTTTTATTGTAATTTCTTACTCTCTTTTGGTATAGTACACAAGTTAGTTAACTATAAATTAGCAAATATTGTTCTTAATCTTATTTTGTTTAATGTTATGTATGCTTTTTATTTTTCGGATGCAAGATTTTGAGTTTTATTCTTTCCTTTGCAAAATAAAATATTGTTAAACTTCTAAATAATTCCAAACACATTATATAGAGTGCAATATTACTATAGTTTTAAATATTATTATTATGTGCAGGTGATGATTAGAAAATATGAGTGTGTAGAAAGGATGTGTTAAGAAATAATGATAAAATGATCGTTCAACTTTTCGTGTATGCTTGTTTTGAATTACTTGTGTGATTTAAGTGCTTGATATGCTACAATATTAGTATTAATGTTTGTAAATTAATGCTTGTGTTCTTTAAAGGAAGATGGAGAAACCGAGGAGGAGGCAAGATTAAAAAGTTGATGATGTAAAAGCAGTAGTCAAGAAGCAAGAGTTCATTACTATGTTCAAAGATTGAAAAATTACAGTAGGTTCAGGAAGACCTAAAACAATCAGAAAATTGGTTATTATTCAAGATAAAATAGTAGAGATATATAAAGAAGAAAAAGTTGAACAATCACCCAAAATCTAACTAAGAAGAGATCAAGTTAATCGATTAACCACCCATTTTTTTCCTTTTATTTGCATACTATATTTATAAGCTTAATTAACTTTAAACAATATATTTTAAAAATTTAAAATGCTTAAATTGTAATATGTTTTTGCAGCTAAATATTATAATATTTGACAAAAAAAAATTGAAATAAAACTTTAAAACTTATAGTGCTAATCATCCTCATTATAATATTTTGCGTAGAAAACACAGGATAAGGTGTTACACCATTATCAAAAGCACGTTCTTTTTGTTAATATATCAAATATCAATTCAAAATTGTTAAGTCTTTAGATATTATTAATCACAAAATGAATATAAAAAATGTATGACAAATGTATGATATTATTTACTGTTTACAAGTTAGTTATTGTATTACAAAAATTAAAATAAGAAATCCCTTAGAGTACTATTTATTTTTAGAGTAATTTCTTACTCTCTTTTGGTATAGTATACAAGTTAGTTAACTATAAATTAGCAAATATTGTTATTAATCTTATTTTCTTTAATGTTATGTTTCCTTTTTATTTTTCTGATGCAAAATTTTGAGGTTGGTTCATTCCTTCGCAAAATATATTAACCTTCTAAATAATTCCAAACACATTATATAAAGTGCAATATGACTATAGTTTCAAACATTATTGTTATGTGCAGGTGATGATTATAAAATATGAGTGTGTCTGAATGATGTGTTAAGAAATAATGATAATATGATCATTTAACTTTTGATGTATGCTTGTTTTGAATTACTTGTGTGACTTAAGTGCTTGATATGCTTTCTCTGCTACTATATTAGTATTAATGTTTGTAAAGTAATGTTTATATTCTTTAAAGGAAGATGGAGAAACCGAGGAGGAGGCAAAATTAAAAAGTTGATGATCTAAAAGCAGCAGTGAAGAAGCATGAGTTCATTATTAAGTTCAAAGATTCAAAAATGAGAGTAGGTTCAGGAAGACCTAGAACAATCTGAAAATTGGTTATTATTCAAGATAAAATATTAAAGATATATAAGGAAGAAAAACTTCAATAATCACCCAAAATCTGACTATGAAAAGATCAATTTAATCGATTAACCACCCATTTCTTATCTTTTATTTGCATATTATATTTACAAGCTTAATTAACTTTAAAACAATGAATTTTAAAAATTTAAAGAGTTTAAATTGTAATATGTTTGGCCAGCTAAATATTATAATATTTGACAAAAAAAAAATTGAAATAAAACTTTAAAACTTATAGTGCTAATCATCCTCTTTATAATCTTTTGCTTAGAAAACACAAGATAAGGTGTTACACCATTATCAAAAGCACGTTCTTTTTTTTAATATATTAAATATCAATTCAAAATTGTTAATGCTTTAGATATTATTAATCACAAAATGAATATCACAAATGTATGGCAAATGTATGATATTATTGACTGTTTACAAGTTCGTTATTGTATTACAAAAATTAAGATAAGAAATCCCTTAGAGTACTATTTATTTTTATTGTAATTTCTTACTCTCTTTTGGTATAGTACACAAGTTAGTTAACTATAAATTAGCAAATATTGTTCTTAATCTTATTTTGTTTAATGTTATGTATGCTTTTTATTTTTCGGATGCAAGATTTTGAGTTTTATTCTTTCCTTTGCAAAACAAAATATTGTTAAACTTCTAAATAATTCCAAACACATTATATAGAGTGCAATATTACTATAGTTTTAAATATTATTATTATGTGCAGGTGATGATTAGAAAATATGAGTGTGTAGAAAGGATGTGTTAAGAAATAATGATAAAATGATCGTTCAACTTTTCGTGTATGCTTGTTTTGAATTACTTGTGTGATTTAAGTGCTTGATATGCTACAATATTAGTATTAATGTTTGTAAATTAATGCTTGTGTTCTTTAAAGGAAGATGGAGAAACCGAGGTGGAGGCAAGATTAAAAAGTTGATGATGTAAAAGCAGTAGTGAAGAAGCAAGAGTTCATTACTATGTTCAAAGATTGAAAAATTACAGTAGGTTCAGGAAGACCTAAAACAATCAGAAAATTGGTTATTATTCAAGATAAAATAGTAGAGATATATAAAGAAGAAAAAGTTGAACAATCACCCAAAATCTAACTAAGAAGAGATCAAGTTAATCGATTAACCACCCATTTTTTTTTCTTTTATTTGCATACTATATTTATAAGCTTAATTAACTTTAAACAATATATTTTAAAAATTTAAAATGCTTAAATTGTAATATGTTTTTGCAGCTAAATATTATAATATTTGACAAAAAAAAATTGAAATAAAACTTTAAAACTTATAGTGCTAATCATCCTCTTTATAATATTTTGCGTAGAAAACACAGGATAAGGTGTTACACCATTATCAAAAGCACGTTCTTTTTTTTAATATATCAAATATCAATTCAAAATTGTTAAGTCTTTAGATATTATTAATCACAAAATGAATATAAAAAATGTATGACAAATGTATGATATTATTTACTGTTTACAAGTTAGTTATTGTATTACAAAAATTAAAATAAGAAATCCCTTAGAGTACTATTTATTTTTAGAGTAATTTCTTACTCTCTTTTGGTATAGTATACAAGTTAGTTAACTATAAATTAGCAAATATTGTTATTAATCTTATTTTCTTTAATGTTATGTTTCCTTTTTATTTTTCTGATGCAAAATTTTGAGGTTGGTTCATTCCTTTGCAAAATATATTAACCTTCTAAATAATTCCAAACACATTATATAGAGTGCAATATGACTATAGTTTCAAACATTATTGTTATGTGCAGGTGATGATTATAAAATATGAGTGTGTCTGAATGATGTGTTAAGAAATAATGATAATATGATCATTTAACTTTTGATGTATGCTTGTTTTGAATTACTTGTGTGACTTAAGTGCTTGATATGCTTTCTCTGCTACTATATTAGTATTAATGTTTGTAAAGTAATGTTTATATTCTTTAAAGGAAGATGGAGAAACCGAGGAGGAGGCAAAATTAAAAAGTTGATGATCTAAAAGCAGCAGTGAAGAAGCATGAGTTCATTATTAAGTTCAAAGATTCAAAAATGAGAGTAGGTTCAGGAAGACCTAGAACAATCTGAAAATTGGTTATTATTCAAGATAAAATATTAAAGATATATAAGGAAGAAAAACTTCAACAATCACCCAAAATCTGACTATGAAAAGATCAATTTAATCGATTAACCACCCATTTCTTATCTTTTATTTGCATATTATATTTACAAGCTTAATTAACTTTAAAACAATGAATTTTAAAAATTTAAAGAGTTTAAATTGTAATATGTTTGGCCAGCTAAATATTATAATATTTGACAAAAAAAAATTGAAATAAAACTTTAAAACTTATAGTGCTAATCATCCTCTTTATAATCTTTTGCTTAGAAAACACAAGATAAGGTGTTACACCATTATCAAAAGCACGTTCTTTTTTTTAATATATTAAATATCAATTCAAAATTGTTAATGCTTTAGATATTATTAATCACAAAATGAATATCACAAATGTATGGCAAATGTATGATATTATTGACTGTTTACAAGTTCGTTATTGTATTACAAAAATTAAGATAAGAAATCCCTTAGAGTACTATTTATTTTTATTGTAATTTCTTACTCTCTTTTGGTATAGTACACAAGTTAGTTAACTATAAATTAGCAAATATTGTTCTTAATCTTATTTTGTTTAATGTTATGTATGCTTTTTATTTTTCGGATGCAAGATTTTGAGTTTTATTCTTTCCTTTGCAAAATAAAATATTGTTAAACTTCTAAATAATTCCAAACACATTATATAGAGTGCAATATTACTATAGTTTTAAATATTATTATTATGTGCAGGTGATGATTAGAAAATATGAGTGTGTAGAAAGGATGTGTTAAGAAATAATGATAAAATGATCGTTCAACTTTTCGTGTATGCTTGTTTTGAATTACTTGTGTGATTTAAGTGCTTGATATGCTACAATATTAGTATTAATGTTT